>VZSF01005369.1:2289063-2332138 GCA_013398295.1 Chionis minor | reverse complement strand
CCCCCCCCCCCCCCCCCCCCTCCGTGACAGCAAGCTCGGGGGAACCTCTGCCCACTGGGTGAAAAATGATTTTACCTCTTAAATGGACTTTTCCCTAGTTTTAAATCCCTTCAGTTTTGTGTTGTGTTTTCAGCCTCTCCACCAGAAACCTGGATTGTGTCTCACCTCCACCTTTTCCTTTCTGGTCTGGAGAGTCCCAGCCTTCCCAGTCCTAACGTGGTTGCATGAGTGTATGTTTTCAGCCACATAGTTTTTAAATTATAGCTTGCTATGTAATGTACAGGACTTCGGCAGCATTTACAGTCAGGTGTTTGCTGGGAGATAAGCAGCAGTCAAACCAGAAACTTTTTTAGCCAAGAGAATAAATGTCCTTGTAGAGCTATGCTTCAGAGATTTGTAAAGAATTAAAAAATGCTTTTAATGAAAATTCTCAAGAGATTTCAGATGATGAAAACATCATGTAAGAGTGAGGCTAAGCCATTCGTGTGTATGTCTTGAGTTATTCCGAAAAAATCTTTGGTGGCACTGGAGTTCTCAGAAAAATCCCCTCAAATTCATGGAAGTGGTTGAGTTTGACACTAAACCATCGGCCATCTCTATCATTTTCCCCACCTCAACTTTGCCGCACAAGCACTGCGTCCCTCAGATATCAGACATTGCTTTACTACGTGCACAGGAAGCTTTTACGGCTGTTTTCCTGCAGCGTGCTGAAGGCAAACAGCCTGTGCAAAGGTGTCCCTCATCCCCAGCCAGTTGCTCAACTGGGGTTTGAGTGGTCGGTTTCATTTCAGTCTGAAACTTGCCTGCCTTTTGGACAGTTTGACATCAATTCTCACAACTAGGTTTGGGGTTTTTTTGAGAATTGCAATTTTTTTTTTCTCCTTCTCTCATAAAAACTATAGTTTTTGTTTTGTTAAGTTTATTTCTATTATATCCCAATAATCAGGTGGCCAGTGACTGTAGCTGGGTAGGCTGCGTGAAGAGAGTTGGCAGGTCACTGGGACAGGAGTCTCGGCTGATCTGAGTGAGGCTCGTGTGTCGTCCAAGTCCGTATCTTCTCAACTTCCAGCAGAGTTCTGGGGATGTGACTCTGGTCTTTGGGGGTTACCCAAATCAGACTTTTCATTCTCTCTCTTTATAATCTGGCAGTTCATACTTCACGTATTCGAAACCTTTCCCAAAATATGTGTTTGCTAACCTGCTACCATCTCCTGTGCTCCTTTCACTGTTCATCAGGCTTGAACGCACTTACATCCTCTCATGTATATCGGCGGTGCTTTCCATTTTCCATCTCCAGATATTCTGTTTCGCTCTGGTTCCCTGCTGCTCTGCTCCACTTCTCCCTAATCTTATGGAGGAGTGATGTTAGATTGGCTTTTCATGCCAGCTCCTTTCTCCGATTGCTTCCCCAAGAGAAGTGGGGAAGAGCAGAAACCAAATCCAGCCTCTCCAGGAACCTCCGCAACTGTGGAAAAACCGGCTCAGCTTCAGGACTTGTTATGAAGGTGTTGCTGGTGCCCCAAATGGAGAACCTCGCCCTGTACCTCACTTGGTGTGTCAGGTGAAGCTTTTTCCAAACATGCTCAACATAGAAAAATATGGTGTGCTCTTCCATGAAAATTTATTTTACTTAATAGGATGTGAAGGTAGGTTCTCCATGGTTTGCATGAAAGTAAAACAAAAACTTGAGAATAATAAACCAGTTACCTTTTATCATCCCTTGATTTAAGATGGGGTAGAAATTACTCGTGGATCCAGATAAATTTTATGTATTCATCACTAAGTAATTAAGTTTTAAAGTTGCTTCTCTCTCTTTTCCTCTCTTCTTGCGGTATTCCGTCATGAATTTTCATCCATGAAATCCACCCTTCAGCTTTTCGGAGACAGTGATACTGAGGGACAGGCAAGGTTGCACTTGGCAGAAATTGTATAACTAACATTAATTTTCTTCTTCTGGAAAACCTATTGAGGGGAAGTTGGGATGCATTTAAAAGTTGCCGTTACTGTTTGATTCGTGTTGGTTTTGTTGTTGGCGGGGTTTGTAGCTGAAGCTGTAGGCATGTTGGTTTTAGAAGTAGGTTTTAGGGTCCTGCTGTCGGGCAGAGCTTCGAGGTGGGTCTGCACAGGCTCTGATGGGTGTTAGAAGGCTTTGAAGCAGGAAAAAGATGCAGATTTTATTATACTATAAACTAGAATAATTGACTGTTAAGACAGCAGTCAAACGATACAGGAAAGTGTAAAAGAAATTAAGAGGTTCACATACAAATCCTTCCTTGACCGTTGTGTCCTGGAGAGTGGATTCATTCTCCCAGCCTTGATTTCAATTGCTTGCTGACTTTGTGGTGGCAAGCCCTCACCTCCAGAGGCGGTGTTGGCTCGTTGTAGTCTTCTAGTTTTTAGTAGGGACGTGAGAAGGGTTATACTGGTCCGTCCGTGATTGATTGCAGTGGGATGCTGAGCAGTGAGCATGCAGTAATAGATTTTCCTAGAATACTCTTTCAGCCTCCTCTGACGGGCAGCTTAGAGACTGCTTGAGTACAGGTGGTCTCTCTGGTGGTAGTATTTGTCATTTTTCTGCTGTGAATTTATCCAGCCACTCTTTGAGCCGGTTCAAACTGTACTACAGCTTAACTATATGTACCCGTTGGTTTCTTCTGAACTTGCTCCTTGCTAGTTTCATTGAATTTTGCCTGATGGTTGCATTGGGGGAGGCAGTCCCCAGTGGTGTCCTCTGTGCTGCTCTCACCTATGAGACCTTCACCTTTGCAGGTGGAAGGTTTCTAGTGCTGTGTGCTGAAAACAGTTGGTGAACTTCCCATCCCTGTTGTACCTCCTCCCCACATCACCTGTGAGCGGTGAAGAAGACAAGCCCTCGCTTTCCTGCCTTCGGGATTTCACGGGTGAGACTTCCTTGGCCTTGAGACCTGGCCACGTGCTCTGTATTTCTGGCTGCACTCCATCTTTTTAACTACTTTTGAGACGCATCTGGGACCTCCTGCATCCCACAGCCTCCTCTTTGAGTTCAGTTAATAAACCAACATATTGTGGTATCCAGAAACAAAGTTCTTGCTTTGGACCAGTTTTTATCAGTCATCTGAGAAAAGAGTAAATATTAGTAGGCATAATAATTGTATTCCTTTTGAAGCTTTGGTTTGTTTTCTTCTGCCACATCTTTCTTTTCTTAGCTCTTAAGCTTTTGAAAGGCGGTTTGTTTTTGGTGCGTGTTTAACGTGAGTTGATCAGGAAACGCAGCTGTTTTTAAAGACTGAAAATTGAGAAAACCTAATACATTGAGACAGAAAGGAAGGAGAATGAAATCTATTTCTTCTCCTCCTTGACTCAGGTTTCTACTTCAGTGGTAAATTGCAATAATAATGTAGAAGTAGTGCGGCAGCACTAGAAAGCAGGAAGACTAATTGGTGAAAATTATTATTATTTTTGTAAATAACTGCATCAAAGTACAATTCCAAATGGGCAAGGCATCTGGTGTCACAGCGGTGATGCAAATGGCACAAATCTAATAGGAAATTACAAGACTTCTCTGGGAGACTTGATCCCTTCTCTGGCAAATGCAGGCTGCTGTATATATTTGCATTGGATTATTTTATTCTTGTTAAAATAATTGTGTGTTTAGCAATTTTTTTTTGGTGAAATGGCAGCCTTATAGGCAGCTTTGCAATTACAGATCAACAGTGTCCATATTCAGAAAGAATCTGTATTTTGTTGCATTTACTGGAGTGACAATACTGTAATGTGCCTTTTTGTCCAAAGCATTCTGAGAAGTGCTTAATCATATAATTGGTGTATTCAAAGGATAACTGTAGTGCTGAGTAAAGAATTTATTAAATGAACATAACTTTCAACTCTGTCGAAAGGGTCTCAGTGAAATTTGAATCTTAAAATGCTGGGAAAAAGAAATGTCTTCAATTAAATTTCTATTTATTTTTTGAAATTTTGCAAGGAATAACTGTTTGGTTTTTTTACTTGGTGAATACATTGTATTCTTTGTAAATATAAATAGAGCCTTTCCTGTTCTGAAATGGGCTCACAGGCTTGGGCACTTTAAATGCATGTTCTGTATCTTCTGTGCAGCTGGAGAGAAATGTTTGTGTTTTCGAGGAAAATGATACATTTTAAAGGGGCAACAGGTGACATCTTCCTTTTCCTTTAAAAGAAATAACAACAACAAACCCCAAGTCTATAAGCATCTTTTTTTCTCTGTGATTTTTATTTGGGGAAGGGGAGAAAAACCACATGGTATCTTCCATATATAAGTATATCTGATCACAAAGTATCAGATGCATTGAAGCAGAATAAGAGGTCATCTGTGTTTCTAGCCAGTTTCTGCCACTCTTCTCCAAATTAAATATGTTAACACGACAAAAAACTTTGTGTCACTGACACACGCTTTAAAAATCTTCATCTGGAGGCCTGTTCTTATTTCATTATTTCCCCTTAAATAGCAATGCCTAATTATGACTTACATGAAAGCTTATATAAAAGAGGAAGAATTTGATGCAGATAAAATCAAATTTTCTTTTCATTATATAGGCTTTCTTGGGGCTACTTTTGAACAGGAATAACAGTAATGACAAAAAAAAAAAATGCTCTGACTTCAGGGGTCCTTTCTAACCATGGGAGCTGGACAAATTGGAGTTGAAAGGACCTCTCCAATTAACATGTCGTCTTCTGCTCGTGTGTCGGACAATACACTGAATAGCCAATTAATTACAGATGTTTCAGCTTGTGTGGTTTTAGGTCAGATCATGGACATTGGCTCCTGCCTCACGGTAGCTTTTTCTCCTCTAATGGCCTAATGAGAAAATAAGCACGCCAGCGAGAGTCGGGGTAAGCGAGGAAGATGGCCGGGATGGAAATGTCACGCTTGCAGGATGGGGCTAAAAAGGGTCTGTTGTGTACGAGAGGGGTTTTTGCCATCTGGTGACTTCTTTGCAATGACCTTGTTTCTCTTGTGGATGAAGGTTTGAAAAGCAGTGGTGCCACTGAGGGAATGAGGATAGGTAAAAATCTGCATGTTAAAGTGGTTTTTAGGAAATACTGCAAAGGGTAACTGCTCATTATTTCTTGTAATTAAAACCTGTATAATTTAGAGCTTTTTTTTATTATAATAACTTCACTTTTGGGTGAAAGAGTGGTCAAATGGATGTAGCAGTCATACTGCCCTGCCTATTGCAACCTCAAAAATAGCTGAGCCTTGATAATGTTGTCTACAGATTTAGAGGGTAGATTTAGTGGTGTTTTTAGTAGTGTAGGTTATGGTTGGACTCGATGATCTTGAAGGTCTCTTCCAACCCAAGTGATTCTATGATTCTATGAGAGGAGAATCCCAATTTCTTTTGGAGGCATAGGGTTTGCTGTTAGCCATTTTGGCCCGAGTTTGTATGTGAAACTTAAAATAATATGAATGAAGGCGGTAAGAAAGTAGGCTGAATATTCAAAAAGCTTACTATGTCTTATTTTCATTCTTTCAGAAACTACCATCCTCCCAAAGGTCTGGGAGCCCAAAATAAAGGCATTAATCTTTACATGCTTATTGCATGCCCTGCCTCACCCAAAGACTCCATCTCAGGAGAAATACTTGACTTTTTCCTTCCTGCGGGATGTCTGTTTGCAAGGCCAGCAGTTCACTGGATGCTGACTATAGTTTTCACTTGGCCTATAAACTATGTTTTGCACCCGCAGAGCTGAAATCTGTGCACCTTCTGCACCTCGGTACCGCTTCCAACTTTCAGCAGCCAAGACATTGGTTTTAATAAAAAAAAAATAACACAACGCAGCCATGAAATAGGATTTTCGATTTTTCTAACTTTAGTGCATAATATTCTCCTCTACCCTTCAAACTTTGAGGAAAGTCTCCAGTCGGTGACAGATGGCTGATTAGGTAGAAAATGTGTGCATGAGCCTTATTAATAGAAATGTTTGTGGCTGAACCGCATTAGTACTAACCTCGCTTGTTGTGATCCTGGGAGAGGTTGATAATGCTTGTTATGAAATGTTGAAGTGACAAATTAGCCATTAGGATTTTATAGCTGATTTTTTATTAAATGCTTGTTGCAAGGCGTTTTGGCCTCAGAAATCGGTGTGCTGAGGGTGTAATTGTACTTCTGTCTTCTGCTACCTGACAGTGTTATTCGGGGCTGGGGGGGAATCAGTGATCCTCTACGTAGATGCACCATCTTAAAAGCGATGCTCGGGATATCAATATAAACTTGTAATTTTGCTCAGTTTAAGGGACAGTTACAGCCTGTCCTCTGAAGAGGCAGCGGGGTTTGTTGAGGAGACAGAGGTGGGGAACTCGGATCTTTCCCTGCAAGACCAAGCTGAAGGGCCGTTCCAATCGCAGAATCACTGAGGTTGGAAGAGACCTTTAAAATCATCGAGTCCAACCATCAACCTAACGCTGCCAAAACCACCAGTAAACCATTCCCCCTCCCCGTTAGGGCGTGGAGTGAGGGATGTTGAGCACCAGTTCTGTGGTTCAACCAGAAAAACCAAGAGTCAGAGCTGCTTTTCCCCTCTTTTTTTGTCCCATGGGACGGGCAAGGATAGGGGATGGCAGTGGGTGGCTCTGCTGTGCTTTGCTGACCACTGCGTGGCTATTTAAAGCTGCCGTGCTCAATAGTGGTTGCAAACATGTGGTTTCCAGAATATTGACTACTGTGGTGCTGTTGGAGACCCAGCAGTAATTTGGGGCTTTTTTAGTTCCTTTCTTTTTAGTGTGAGAGGAGCTGTTGGTCTGATGGTTGTGGATGCTGGAAAAAGCTTGGAGTTCTTGGGCACTGAAGAACATCTTTTCTCCCTGTAATGGAAAGGCGGGGTAAAGGGCTCAGGAGTGACTCTGAATCTGTAAAATTGTATTGGAACAAATGAAGTGCCTCTCAAGTGCCAAATAAATAGGTGTATATTGACGTCATCTACTGTTAAGCTAATAAAATATGTCTGCTGCTCAAAACCCGTTTCATTTTCTTATATCTGCACCTTCTAAATAGGTCTGGATCCAATTTATTTTGTTGACTTGAAAAAAAATTGTTTATTTGGACATTAAAAATTGAATTGTCAATTCCATTATCCTCCTCGTGCACTTCAATTTCAGGCTTATCTGCATTGATGAAGAAGCGTTCCAGGAAATTCTTTTTTTAATTGAAAAAGATCTATTGTTATTTGCAAAATCTATGCAGAAAGTTGCACAGTTGCTAATAATCTGGGATTTCCCCAGTGTATTTTTTTTGCTTGCTTAGAGTATTTGCAATTAGAAGTTTCCATCTCAATGGGATAATTAAAAAATAATTTACCACTTGGAAGGAATAGGTCTCTTTAGGCAATCTGCACTGCTATTGGTTAATTATTACTAATTTTTGGTTATCTGATACAGTTTTTCCTGACCTGACATCTGCATAATGTAGAAGCTAATGAGAACAGAAATTAAGCTTGATAGTTGACATGTCCTCTATTCGATTTGAGAGGGTAAGGTGGAAAGAGATTAAAAATAAAATGATCAAAGTGGGACTTCAGCATTACTGGAAACTTTAAGCTGTGCAGAAAATTTTTCTATAGTTACGTATATATGTAAAGAGAGAAAGGCACGTGTGATTTAGCAACCCTTCAACTGCTTTTTGTCATACTAGCTGAAATACCGACTGCAAAATCCGAACGTTACAGCGTACTCTGCAGAAGCTTAATGCCTAGTTGCTGTGGGACTTGCTCTAAAATCAAAGTTTGCCTCTTTCTTTGCAATAAACAAACTTTTAACTTTTACAGTTGCTAAGGAAAGATTTCCGTTGCATGATATGCAGTGATCTTTTTTTTATTATTTACTTTAATATCTCTGAGTAACATCTCTATTTACAAACCCTGTCAGATTGTCGGACTCTGCCGTTTGCTGCACTTGGTTGGAGATGGCGAGATGCTGCCGCAGCTCGCCCGCGTTGCTCCTCTTGCACCAGGCTAGTTCTTGCCCGCTGTTACCCCCGGTGGGTTTTCTACGCCTTTCTTGGCTCTGAAGTGTTTATCTTTGTCAATATTTATCTTTGTCAAAGTTGAAACTATTCACAGAGCTTATGTTGAGCCACGATGGGGGTGGAGATTATGGAATCTAACAGTATTTCAAAATACTCTGTTTTTGACATCGTAAGAACAGGCACATAAATTTGGGTGAAAGGAGAAGTCAGCTTTTCAGTTGTTTATGTAGATTTTTTTTCCTGTGGAGTGGTCAGTGTGAAACCTTTCGTCCTCGTTGCCAGCAAAGGGTTGGTGCCCAGGCATGGACATGCAGAATACACGTTTGATATTTGCTCCCTGGTGAATCGCTGCCGGAGCTCCGGCAGGAACTCTGTGCTAGTAGCGCTGTGAAGCCAGAATGTGCTGGCTTCCCTGTCATTTGGGGGCAGATGAGGGGAAAGAAGGAGAAATTGTCTAAATGTTTCTATCGTATCTATCCCAGCAAACTCAAAAGTGGGTGCCACGTCAGCATGAGCTGTTGGGAAGGGAAATCGGTTTTCTGGGGCAGTGTACAAGGGGAGAAGCAGAGTTTGGGCCCCAAAAATAAATTGCAATGAGCCGCCGTGCCGATAGCCAAACGGTGCATCCTCTCTGGTACAAAAGCGCTTGAAAATGGCGCAGTGGTGCTTTGCTGAGGGAGCGAGCTCACAGGGTTGCCGTGGCTCCACAGATGGGTGCAAGGGGATGAAAGAGGTTTGCAGAGACAAAACTGTTACGGTTTCTCTAAAAGGAACTGCTCTGCCTTGAAACTGAGAGCAAAACTCTTTCTGGTATTTAATTTCTGGGGTTTTTTATTTAAATTTTTAGATCTAATAAGAGTCTTTAATGGCTCATGGGCACATGGAAGCCAATGACATATATGGAGTGCATGTGATTATTTTAAAGCAAGTAAAGGTGAGAGAGATGACAAGACAGTTATGGGAAATGCTAATCTGACGTTCAGCTTGGGTCTTCCAGCTCTTACACAGTGGCAAAAGGTTGTTTTATTTGGCTGAGACCAGGTTATTCCAATTAGCTGTGCACATGGACAGGTTTATTCAGAGACAAAAGGCCACCTAGCACATTTTGGAGGTAGCTTACCTGTGTAGCTGTGACCTTTATTGATCCAGAGGCATTATTCTGTTTTTAAAAAATGCTCCGTTGTGCTTTTGTTGACTGCAGAGCAATAAAATCATGTTACACTCTGAATTTTTCTTGATGAGAAAATAGCCGTATCCCAATTGAGAGGATCATTATGATAAATGGGCAGAATCTGCTCCCATCTCAAAAAATAAATGTTTTTTTTTTCTACTCAGTAGCTACAGAGCTCACAAAATATGACGACAGATGCAAACAAGCGAGTTAAAAAGCCCATGCAACAAGATTGTAGCAGAACTTTTAGAAAAAGGGGGAGTGCAGCATATGAAATGAAGCCATCTGTCTCGGTGTTACAAAGCATTCATTCCCTCGGAGAGCACAATTATGGGTCTGGCTTTTTTGTTTCTGGATTTTTATACAACGTCGTCCCTAAGAAAAATATAATTGATTCAGAATACTGTAAAATAACTCACTTGTGCTACTGTGAAGTCCCTGGAGTATGGCCACAGACTTATAACTTCCATTGCTGTTCTCCATCTCTCCAGTGGCATTCGGTGTGAATAATGGTATCTGCGGTAGTGGCTTACTGATCTGGCGGCTTGCCATTAAAAAAAAGCTCTTTCGTGCTTTATCAATAAAAGAATTTAGTACGTTGGAACAATTCTTTTTGGGATGACAGGTAAATTTTCAGTCCTGCTGCTTTAAATGAGAAATTGCTTTGGGGCTTGCTAAATATTAATTATAACTTTTCAATAAAATTGAAAAAGCAACAGAATTGTATTTCTTACAGGGGAGAAATTGAGGAAATTTAAGTATTTAGCTGAGAATTCTGGAATATAATTTTTAACCTATTTGTAGATAAAATACTACTATTTTGAATAATACACATAAGTATATGTGAATCATTCAAATTAGCTACACTTGAGTCCTTTCAGTCTCTTGTTCCACTTAGTCATAAATTACTTATTTAAAAAAATATAAGTATTAGGACTTGGTTTTATAATAGAACTGAATCAGGTAATTCTTAGTTGGACCACGGCTGAATTATAGTGCCGTCCTGAAGACGGGAAAGGCAGCGTTCAGGAATTTCGCCCCGCTCTGGGTGAGCTGTTGTATTGCTTACTTAATTTCACTTATTTGAAAAAGGGGCTTCTAAAAGAAATATAACGTAGTATAGAATCTTCTCATGTGGAAATAAGATTGCTTTTACGTCCTTATATTGGCTCTGAACTTTAAGTTTCTTGATGGAGGTGGTGTCAAGTGTGGAAGCGGTGCTGGGATGTGTCTTGGCACAAAAACTAATAATGCAGTTAAGGGAAACGTTAGGAGGAGGGAAGTACCATGATCTTGAAGTGCCTTTTACTCGGAGAACTTGGGAGCATTCAGCATGTTATTAAAAATTAAAGCAGCTGGTTTATATTTTGTGTGTACCTGTTCCCTCTGAATAATTCTGTCATTGACGTTACAGGTGCCCTTGGCTTTCCTGCTCCCCGTGTTCTGCCTGCACCCTCTCGTGGGTTTCTGTTCCTAAAGTTTCATGGGGTGTCTGTGAGGATCCTACTCCCTGAAGTGATAATATTTACCTTCTCCAATTCCTGTCAAGCCGTTTAGCAAGGCCAGGTTTGCCATCAGTTATCTTGGCAGCTTTTTATCAGCTCACGGCCGTGCACGCTCTGTGCACCCCTTTGCTGCTGTTGCTACTGGGCTGGAGGTGCAGTAAGCGCAGGAAGGTCATGTGGGATGGAGGAGAGAGCGTGGGAGGCCCTTAAAATATCCATTAACTCATCCATCTCCAATCCCAGTATCAGCTACTCCCTGACTTCAGGTGGCCAAACATCTTTTGCTTGACAGCAAGAAGGGAAATCTTTTTTCTCCCTGTACACTCAGGATCTGTTGGCTGTTATGAAATCGAGAGTTGACTTTGCTCTGTGTTTTAAACACTTGCCCACAAGTTTGGAAACAATTTCGAAGCTTTGTTTCTTTCCAGTCATTTGTGAAAGGTCTTTGCTGTGGCCTTGTCCTAACTAGGTTCAGTTTTAATGTCCTTGTCACCTTACGGTGGACGGACAGGTGCCGGTGACCTGCAGCCTTCCTTGCCCCAAACTGTCATGTTGCTTTGGGTGGTGTCTGCTTTTATGCTCTCTTTCAGTCTTCCAGTAGCAGATGCGTATTTTAAAAACAAATATTAATACATTAGTATGCGATGTTCAGAGCGGCAATTTGAGAACACAGTTAATGTAATTTTCGTGTTCTGTAACACTTGTTTTCCTTGTATGCAAACTCTGGTGGAGCAAGTGTGGCAATCTTCTCAGTTTGAATATTAATTTTGCACCGGCTATAGGAGCTGGTGACAACATAGGCTTTATTAACGCTGGCACTCAAAAGCATTGAAGCGTAACTGGCACTGTCTTGAGAAAAAATGAAAACTCTCATGTTATCAAGGGGCAGCTGACGTCGAGAAGAAGCTTGCCAGCTTTTTATTGTCTCCTTGACAGTCTCTTATAGTTGGTTTTGTGGGGCTTGATTGATCTTCAAGAATACACAGTGTTTCTCGCATTCCCTACTTAAAATTTTCTTATTAATTTACCAGTTTGTCTTTTTTTAAGAGGCAAAAGCCAAACACTCTTTGTGAATCTAGTGGAAAGCAGTCCCGTGACATCAGAGAATGTGGATAACATGGGTGCTACACGGAAGGGAGGATAATTGTTGTGTAGTTTCTGCTTGCTGAGAGAAAACAAGGTCTTCCATACCTAAGACATCAGTAAGGATGTTTGGGCACTGGACCCCATTCCATGCAGGCAAGGGACTCCTTTGAGGTGAGAGTGATTGTGTTTTGCACTGGCTAATCTCAACACTTCATTTTGGTGTTGCAAAGCTCACATTCCCCTTAACGTAGCAGATAACTTACTGTTAAGCATAAATTTATATTCTTTAACAGTAAATTTTGGTTTTTTGGTGTGAATTTTCCCAGCAGTTTTGGTTTTTTATCTTGAAGGTATACAGCTATTAATATTCACAGCTGTTCTTTAAAAGAAAAACAAAACCAACCCCCCCCAAAGCCCACCCCTGTGAGTAAAGGGCCTCTCCACAATGGGCAAAAGCAAATGGCAACCCCCAAACCCCCAGCCCTACTCTCTAAAGGGTCTTTGGCTGGGAGGCTTTTAGTGGTACATGAAGTAGAGCTATAATTTTCAGTGCATTAACAGGCTTGGTTTTTTCAAAGAAGGTTAATTGGAAAGATTTTCAATGTAGCCAGTTAAGGAAACTGGGGCAAGTTCTCCTTGCTTTCTTCCATAAGTAATTCCTTGTAGTGGCTGGAGCTGCTTATCTGGAGAAAAACTCCAGCAGAATTTGGTCGGTTACAGTTAACCACTAAAAAATAAAACTACTGAGCCTTAGCAAAATGCGTGTGCTCTACGGACAAGTGCAGTGAAAATGGTGCAGATTTGGGTGGGAAAGGCACGGCATTTGCAGCGTACCGTCAGCGCGTTTCCGATGGGGCATTTATTCTGCTGAAGCTTCAGCAATGCTTGGGAGAAAACCGAAGACTTCAATTCTTGAGAAATCTGTGAAAAGTTTCCCAATTTGAGTCGAACACAGTCAGGCCAAAGGATTTCCTTCAGTCTTTGCAGTGAGTATTGATTTCCTGCTCCCCGTGTGAAATAGGAAAGCTGTGGCCATTTCTTGGTTACATGGAATATTGGACTAAATTCGGAGGAGCCCGGATGACTGGCAGTGGAGCAGAGCTGATGTGTGCTGTAACATGCACCTTGTTCTGTACTAAAACAGGCAGGTGAGCGATCCGGTAGAGTAAGTTAGGAGGAGAGGAGTCAAGAGACTTGGATTACAACCACCAGTTCTGCTTCTAACTTGTGTCACGTGGGACAAATCACTTCAACTTGGAGTGAAATACTGTTTTCATTAAATTGAAGGTAAAATTCGCTTTGTTTTCGGTGCAACATGGTTTCATCTTCTACAGCTTGTTGTGTTTTCCAGATATGATACACATGTGAAAAAATGCTGTAATATTGAACATCATCAACATTATTACACTGCTACCAGCAGAGAAACAAGCAGATAAAACCTATCGTGGCTGCATGCACTAGGGCTTTCTTTACACTGATGCTTCCCTTGGTTATTGAACAATTTTGCATTTTCTCATTTCTATTTCTCAAACTCCCTTGTTTTAATGGCATTTTGTTTACTTGTTAGACTTTAAAACATTTGCTTTCTAACAAATTGGCCTGTGGTATTTGCACACACAACTTCATTGTACTTCTGTGATGCAGTCTTTTGCTCACAGAAAAAAAACCCGACCCCAACTATTGAAACATATTTTAGGAAATACTTGTAGTAAATTACTTAAGGCTGTAAGTACAGAATTAGTCTTACCAACTATCAGAAAAAAATCCACTTGAATACATTCCGATTTCTGTACAAGTGTTTCCAGAATATGACATGCTAAAGCATAGACTTGAGTTCCCCAAATTAAGGATTAGCCAATAAATGGCTGTTGAAGATGCTGGAAAAATTGCTGGTGGAGGAGAGTGGAGCTTTTCTTTAGATTAATCTTCCAGCAGCTTATATGAACTTATGAATAAACCCCATCTTTTCCTTCCCTGCTCTCCTAGCCTGCATGGCAGTCTGGGCAAGTCCAACTGGTCTTTCTTCTGCTGTTACATGTCTGTTTCTAGGCCCTAGTTAAATTTTACAGTGTGCAGAAGTATAAAGTACTTCTTATTTCTCACAGAGTTGGAAGAACAAGTAGGGAGGAGAAGTTTCCAAGTACTAATCTCCAGGTTTTTAGAGTGAAAAGAAAGGTGGTGTTACCAAGGAGTGAAACAATCATGTAATTTCCCGTATTCTGGTTACTTCCAGTTACTGCTAACTATGGCCTGATTTGAACAAGCAACATAAAAGTGAACAATTATGTATAGGATTATTCAGTATTGGGGTTTCAGTTTGTCCTAATCCTTTATTTAATTTGCTATTTCATGTTATAGAATTGCATGAGAATTACAGAAACTTAAAACTATGTAAGTAGACAGGTTTTACAAATTCCTATGTAGTATTTTATATATGGTGCCTTTACTAACATGCACTTAATGTTGGTTGTGGAGTTCATTAAATTCTCAACTATATGTGCGCTCTTGAAATGTTTCGCTGAGCTTTTTTTTTTCTCTCTGCATGGGCTTTGACTTTCCTTTTTCAGCCAGTCTATGCAAAGCATCACTTGTCATATTCAGAATGAAACAGCCACATCATTGCTGGCGTGCCCGAGAGGAATGCCGGCAGTCTGTATTTCAGCATGAGAATACGTGAGGAATCAGCCCATCGCTAATGAAAGAAGTGGGCTGGATTCTAGTTTTATTAAAAGGCTGCTAAGGCAATCTTCTCCCACTGGTTGATTTTTAAACTTTGAAGAAAAACTGCTTTGCTAAGAGCGTTTGTTTGAACCTACTCAGTCTTTCTTTTTATAACATAATAAAGTTAAAACCAACACTGCCAACACCGTTCTGACAAAAGGCAGAATATAGGGTTGTTACTTATTTCATTATAAGTATCTTCAACAGGTGAAATGTGTATTTACTTCAGAGATTGGGTGTGTGAGAAGGAGGAAAAATAGTGGCAGAGAAACTTCTTAGTAAGCAGAACAAAGTCTTGTCCCCAGCCTCTTTTTCCAGGACGCTTTATGAGGTTCATTAAGGCAGCTGCTTTCCTTGCTGGAATCACAGAATGGTTAGAGTTGGAAAGGACCTTAAAGACCATCTAGTTCCAACCCCCCTGCCCTGGGCAGGGACATCTTCCACTAGACCAGGTTGCTCCGAGCCCCGTCCAACCTGGCCTTGAACCTCCAGGGATGGGGCATCATGGCTATATAGAAAATCAGAAGATGCTTCAGATGTTTCTGGGCAAAAGCAAAGTTGTGAAGTCTGTAGATTATTGACACCTGTGATAGTTAGCAGCTGCTGTAAAACTATAACTTTCTCAATGGTTTTGTTGGTTGTAGAGGCTTGAGCAAAGAGGAAATATATCTTTTAAATATGCATCTGTGGTCATTGCACACATGACTTGGAAGCTGTGCTCTCTGTTAAAGACCTTTACTGGCCCTGACTTTGCAAAGACGCTTTTACCACAGATGGCACAACGTGCGTCTGAATTCAGACACAAGGTTTTGTAGAGGTCTTTCCGGCAAACAAGTATTTTCTTTCAAAGTGCCTCTTGGGATTAGTCTCTCCGGAAGAGGACCGTGCTGAGAACCTTCTGCGTGGCAGCTGTAACTCTCACCTTGGGAAAAGGGCTTAATGGATTCCCCTCTCCCTAGGGCATTTAAACAGTTTGGCCTTTAACTACATCAACTGGATATAAAATATGTATGAATACATTTTACTATGCTTTGTGACAAATTGAAGGTACAAAAGTAAAGCCTACTTAGAAAAAAAATACAAACCCACTGATTTCATTCATGAATTTTCTTTTAATTTCCCTACGACTAAGAGCAAACCATCATCTAACTTAAAGGCTAATCTCTCTGGATTGACAACTTGCTACCTCACTGAGAAGAGCTTAGTCTTTTTGATTCCCAGTCCTTAGTCTTGGAGATGTGTTTTATATAAATATTTTTCATTTTAAACTTTGGCTGGAACATTGTAACGTGCCACCTGAAAAACAATGCTGGTGTACAGCAATCCTGTGCAGCTTCAGAGCTCTTTGATGTGCAGTCTTTCAGGATAAGAGATTAACCTCTTTCCCTGGTAGACAGAGAGTTCTTAGTTTTCATCTTTTTATGGGACCTTATCCAAAAGTCATCAGAGTCTATGGAAACCACCCTATTTACTTCAGTGGGAATTGAATGAGGAACATGATTTCTGTGGTCCAGTGTTCAAAAAAAACCAACAAAAACTTTGCAGTAAAGTCATAATTGCATCCAGATGGGTTTCTCTAAGTGCTTGTGAAGCAGCTGGTGGAAACGCCTTGATCTGACCAAAATTCAGCATGCCACTTGTTTCTATATGTGGGAAAATCTGATACAATCTGGAAGTAATTAGTCTGGAACCACCAGCCCCCCTCAGCGGTCCTTTTTAAATGAGTTGCAAATAAGAAAGGCTAGAAAATCCTTCAGACCGAGGTATATCATCTGCCTTGTGTTGCGGAAGGTGTTTTTTAGCAGTAACTTGGCTTCTAGGGGGGTTTTTTGATGTGCTTTTTTGTGCGCATCAAGCGGTACGTGCAGCACATCATACAGGGGTGGTTGTCTTCCTATTGTTCTGGTTATTGTTCTCCTGCACGTGATGCAGTCTTCTGGGTCAGAACCCTTTTTTACATTAATATATGGGACACCAGACTTGAATTCCTAAGCAAGACTCTAGTTTGGTGATACGGGCACGGGAGCGTTTGCTTTGCCCTGGACAATTTTCCAAACCCTGGCTGGGCCCTTTCGTGTATTGCTGGTGAGCAATGAAGAAATATGAACAAATTGTTCATGAATAAAACAAAGGAAAAAAATCCAGTTAAATGGGGAAATGGAGATAAATGTGTCCGCAATGTTCAGCAGCAGGTTTATGCCTTGTGCTACTCCTCTCTTTGCGACGGGGCGTGTTGCGATTCATTCCCAAGCGCGGTGGTCTTGGGCCAGAGCATCATCCTGCCTCTGGCGGTGTTCAGCAGCAGCTCTTTAAAGGGAGACAATAAAAAAAGACAAAAAGCTAGTAATAGCTCACCAGAATTATGTTCTCATCTTCAAAAATGGGCCATAAATGTATCTCACCAATTTAAGTGGAATTATTTGTGCTGTTTCGAGTCAGGGAAATATGAAGGCAGGGGCTCTATATCTCTTTTTCTGTGAGGTCAGTGCTGAACTGCTGAGCTATGGCTGCTTGACCAAAGACCCTGGAAAAAATAGGTTGGGGCAAAAGACAGAAAAAGCTAAAAAATATAAAACTGCATGATATTTTTTTGAGAGGCAGTGCACACAAGAGTAAAAGCATTTTAAAAATAGCAATAGTATGTGGGGGCTATATTTCATAATGTAAAGTGGGAAGAGGGAAGAAAAGAGGAATCTGAGAAAAATGCACTGGTGGAAAACCAGCAAGATGTAATATACTCTCAAGCTTCTAAAAAAGAGAAACAAAATTAACTTTTTTTTAATTCTGTTATGACTATCTGAGCTGTAATGTAATACAGTAAATCTCTCAGCATTATGTAATAAAATTAGTCGAAAGATGACAAAAGCATAAACAATGCACTAATGAAAAAGCCTTGCAAGACTCATATTTAAATTGGATTGTGCCTGTTTGATTTATGCCAGTGTGTAAGTACACTCAGCTCCAGCCTTTGTTGAAGCATGGACAGTATCCTCTTGCTCTACATTTGCTCTTCTTTTCCTGGATGGTTTTTTTTTTAAAGATTTGGGAATACGTTACTAAATATTATAACAGCATTGTCAATTACAGGGTACAGGGTATAGATAATTCTGTTGTGGAGTCTGAGAATATGATTAGGAACAAGCAAAAAGCCATATTTTACTGTAAACGGTAAATGATGGAACTGCTGGATTGTCTTGAGCTTGCTTGGCTCAGCTTAGATGCACATAAAACCCATCAGCAGAAAACTTTTCACTTGAGCGGTATCAATGCATTTTAAGAGGAAGCAATTCCCTGGTGTCATTTAGATTGCAGGCCAGAGCTCTGCGTGTGTTGACATTTCCAAAAAACAAAACACATGCAAATAGCCTTTTTTTCCCCAACATCGTTCCTGACGGTACCTCTGATGCTGCTGTGGTTCTGACGATGGTGGCAACCGCTTTGTTCATGCGTAATGCGCGGAAGCCTGCGAGCTGTGCAAACCCTCTTAGTCGCTTTTAAAGCCAAAAGCAAGTTATGTAGATGAATATTTAATTTATAGCTGTGAAAAACGAGAGAATGAAAACAGAAAGGGCTTATCAAGTTCCATACCAGTACCTTGCCTTGTGTATGAGCCTTATTTCTGCTCCCTCCGCTGACAGAAATACCACTTGATGCTTCATCAGTATGTTTTCAGCTGTAGCGTGCAAATACTGACGATGTTTTAGCATCCCGAGACGCTAGAGTTTGGCTCTTTCCTATTTTGACTCAACGTGACGGAAACGTTTGAAACCTCTGTTCTGAACAAAAGCGCACGGATGTTGGAAGGTGCTCTGTAACGCAAGGTACAAAGAAAGTAGCATCATGCGGTGGAAAAGATTAAAGAACAAATATATTAAAACTGAGTACTTGCAAAATGTAATCAATTTAAAAAGGGGAGGGGGGAAGAGGACTGAATATAACCAAACATAATGCTGACTGCTGTGGGATGAAATAGGTTGTACTGGGGTCTCGGGCATGTTCCTGTTGTCAAAATCCTGTTTGCTTGCAGAACTGTTCCTGGGTGTGTTGACGCTTTGCTCTCCAGGCAGGCCAGGAGACCGCGTGGTAGCAGCACGGCAGTTGTCCCTGGTGACACAGCGCGTCTGTAATCCCATTGCCTGTTGCAGAAGGCACAGCTGTACTGTATTTTTGGGGCCTCATCTTAAAGGCAGCAGGTATCGACCTCGCCGTTGGGCGCTATCTGCTCTGCCAGAGGTGGGGATCTCCTGCCCCAGCACGCCGGCGGCATGGCGTGCCGATCGGCATGTCCCGGCACAGCCCGTCCGCACGTCCAGGCGGTTCCCTGAACCGGGAGCGGGTGGGAGGCAGCGTCTGCCTGAAGACGCCTTTTGGAAGGGTGCAGGGATGAGGTAACTTTGTAGGATTTAATGGGATCCATGTGACTTGAGTCGCTGATACGGATGCGCTGATTTATGTGCTGATGTCTATGACAAGCGCCCAGGCTCCTTTGAACCCTCCACCCTGGCCTGCCTTACGGAGATGCAACGAGGTAGCACTCATCCCTTCGTGGTCTCAGTCCACCCACACGCACCATATGCATAATTTTTCCATAAAGGATGGCTGTTGGGATGTATACGATCTGCATTTAAGGCCGTTGCGCATACTCTTTTGTTTTTCACATACACCCATTTAGCTATATAATTTATCTAACCAAAGCTAATTCTTGAACATCTGAATGAGCCTATTTGTTCTGTTTTGAGAATGCATAGCGTGATCTTTTTATTATTATTTATTTTTAAAATGAAGATCTTGATATCTGGCATCTCATTTTTCTTTTGCTCAATTTCATTGGATATCTCGCATCTGTTAATATAAATGCTCTTACGGGAATTTTTATTAGGTATGACAATACTGTTTGCATACGGAATTATAGATAAACGGTCGCTTTTCAGAAGTGCTCATTGTTGGGTGAATCTCATCTCATTTAAGTCAGTGGTAAATCCTTCATTAGTATCAAAACTAGTACAGTTAAGGCAACACACAGGCACTTTTGGGATTCATGCATTAAGAAGGTGTCTGTCTGCTTGCAGGACTGACAGGATAACAAGCTCATTGCTTCTGTTACAATGCTAGAATTTGGCTATTTGCATAATATGGAGCAGTAACACTTTAATTTACAATTCATGAATAAGCCTTTCAGACAGGAGTTTCAGACACGACTGAAATTTGTGAATGCTTCTCAAGTAAATTGCTGGTTTTGAGCACATTTTGTTATTTATCAGGAAGCTGAAATTATGCTCAGATGCCCAAGCCCGAAAACAGAGCGTAATTTGGCATTTGTGCATAAATGGTTCCTGAACAAGGATGGTGGGGAAGTGCTGAAACAGTTCTGTATTTAGTTGTGCATGTAATAGGTAAACTTGGTTATTCTGTGCTTGCATTGTGAATGTATCGGGTTTTTTAATTAGGTGGCTATGAAAAGGCTGTGAAGAGTGAATCAAGATAAACCTGGTTTTTTTATTTTGTGTTTTTATTTTTATTTTTTGGTCAATATATAAGGGTAGTGCTAGTACTGGAGAAGCCCTGCTTGCTTTAGAGCTGTAAGAAACTCTGGTAGGTTTAAAAAAAAGACTTCTGTGCATACTTTATGTGACTAAAGTATATTGCTGGAGCTTTTCCTGTGGTTGCTGTGCTGGTCTTTTGGGGGAAAATGTAAGATAAAGCCTGAGGTGGGGCCTGGGAAGTGTCTGGTGGTGTTCGTGGATTCCCAACAGCGGGATGGCGGCGTTCCCCGGTGCCAGGGAAGCTGTGTGAAGATGACTGTAGGTGTAGTGGCAGATGTGCTGACGGAAGAGCTGCATCAGGAGATGAAGAGGTGAAATGTAGATAGAAGGTGCAGTCACGTCTGATAAACACGATAAAAACTTGCTGAGGAGCAGCCTGCATTACAAAGAACTTCTTGCCTCTTTCATGTCTCACGATAATTAAGCAGTCCGTTTTTATTCAGTTTCTTTCAAATGAGGTCCTAATTAAGCAATAACTAATGAAATACAAGATTAAGCATCAGCAAATCTCTGATGGTCAGGGACGTGCCCAGGGCAAAGACCAAAACAGTTTTGTAAAATTTGTGTTTGAAATGAAGCAAAAATAGTTATTACAGAAAAAAAGAGACAGGTTCGGTGAGCGTAAATGCAGGTTGAATTAATTTTCAGAGTGTTATGCTGAACTGAAAAAAATGTAAAATTAAATATGTATCCCTTTTAATGTGGTTGTTATATCATCACCGCAAATATTTTTTAAAAAAATGCATCTGTAACCAGATAAGATGCTATCAGGCACTTTTAATTTTAATTAAGGTTTAACCTATTGAAGGAATATATATTTAAAGAATTAATTAAAATGCTGTTCACTGTAGAGGAGATTTCAGTATAGGAAATGAGTTAATTGCGGTATCACAGGGGATCTGTGCTTTGCAAGCTGTTTTGTGATGCTAAAAAAGCGTCTTCGTGTGGATGGTGGGGACCTCTTGGGAGGACCAGAAGTGGATGATGGCCGTCTTTGCAGTTTAGTTTGAGTAAAAGTAGTTGCCGGTCTTGCTGCGTCTGTGTGTGTCAAACAGTCTTACTTCAGCTTCTGTTTTTCTTCAGGGTGGGTGGCTGGCACAAATGCTCAAAATACTTGAGATAATTGGGCATAATTTGATTGCGTCATGATAATCCTGTGTCCTGCAAGAAGGGTTTTTAAGGTGGTTAAAATACCTTTAAAGACTGAAATCTTGCAGACTGTCATTCTTGATAACCTTGTATCACCGCGAGTTTATCTTTTTCACTCTGCTGAACATACGAAGTTACTGCTGGAGTTCCTCAAGGATCAAATCATGCCTTATTTAATATTTTCATTAGCAGCCTTTACAGAAGAATTAGAAGCATGCTAAATAAATTTGCCGACTCCAAAGCCAAGAGACATTGGTAAGACCGGGGTAGTGCTGGATTATTATGTGAGAAGAACCACTTTCCTCTGCTGTTAATTGGTTTCAGGAGAATGTCACGTGCTTAAGGGCGGATGATATTAATTTCTTCTGCAAGCACAGCCGCATCATTCGGGAGCGGCAAAGAATGAAGGTGTCCTGCTTGCATTTAGGAAGAGGAGTTTAAGCTGCCCCAGGTCGAGGAAGGGTAATTGGGATGATGGTGGAAGGACCGGCCAGCCTTTGTACAAGTAGCCTGGAAGAGCTTGGCTTCATCCTAGACAAACAAAACCTGAGAGGAGATAGGACTCCTCCCTGTACGTATAGGGAAGAAAAAAGAGGAAAAAACCTCAGTTATTTGAGCTGAAGGATGGTTTTAGGGGGAGGCATTGGGTGTACATATGAAATCCACTTAGGCTGGCGGGCAGGTTATTTCTCACCCCCTGTTTGGTGCTTCCCCACGGGCACGACACTTGGAGCGTTAACTAGTCTTGGCAAAGCCCAAGGTCAGGCGGTGGAAGTAACGCTCGTCAGAGCACATTGACTGGGGAGCTCGCTCTAAACCATCTCTTTGAAGAGAAAGAACAAAGCTTCTAGAGGAGAAGGATTTAAAAAGTGAACGTAACGCATAGGCAGCCCTGTCTTCCTTAAGGATTTACTGCTGCTCTTGGTGGTTGCGTGGACGCGCCAGACTTCTTCCGACACCTCTGAGTAGGTGCCAGTCTGTCAGATTAGCTCAACTAAAATAAACCTTTCTCCCACTCCCTGCCTGCTATCTATCAGCCCTTTGAGAGAGAATTACCTTTTAAAATGTACTGGGGTGTTCGCAGGGCTTTTATTCTGCGGTTTTAAAATAGCTTTTAAATGAGCAAGAGACGAGGTGAAAAATATTGGCCACTTCTAATACTGTCATTTAACGACCTCATCCTTTGAGCGGGTGTTTGTGGGGAGATGGCTTATCTTGAGCCGTTCTCTCCTTTCCTTGCCTGTTTTCCACAAGGATGTCTCCTATTGTGTTAAGCCAATAACCCTTTTTATATAGGTCAGCATATAGTATTAATGAGCTTTTATACCGCGGTTATAAATGTCACGCAGGCTTCTTAGAGTATGAGTGAGGAATGGAAAATATTGCCTGGATTTGTTCTGTCCGACAGGAGATGTGTGAAACAGTTGACCTTCTGATAGAAAAAAGAAAATTGCTTTGATTAATCGGAGCCTTTTAGCTTTTGTCGTTTAAAATGCAGTCCCAAAAACCCAAACATTGTGGCGCTTACCTTCAAAAGCACCTGCTTTAGCAAAATTAAAAAAAAACACCAAACAAACAAAAAAACAAAACCCGAAACAAAACAGACTTGCTGTGAGATAGGTGTATCTGCAATGAGGGAATTTTACAGGACAAACCTGCAAGTAAAAGTTGGGAGCTTTTATTTGTCTTGTGAACCTGCGGTATGTTCCGAAGCCCTCGGCTGTGATGAGCCTCTGCTTGCAGCAGAGCAACTTGAGTGTTATCAGCACCTCGAAAGGCAGCAGAATTAGTGCTGATAGAGACAGAAGCAGAAGGCTTTGCTTGTACCAAGAGTGGCCAGCATGTTTGACTCGCTGTAACGCGTCCAAGTCTCCGTATGGATGGCGGGTGTAAGAAAACATACTGAATATCCCGGAAAACAAAGCAGTGAGGAAGGTGCCCAAGTGGTTCGTGGAAGGGAGGTGGTAGCAGCTCTCCGAGGCTCCCGCTCCTGCCTTCGTGAGCATCTGGATTGCGGAGCGACCCAGTAACATCATCCTTCAGAGCTTCCTCTATTTAGTTTCCTCCAGCAGCGACCACTGCAGCACAGCGTTACTCCCGGTAGGACGAGGTAGCCCTAGTGCTGTCACTTCCATTTCGTTTTCAGCCACGTTATCTTGGTAAACAAAGGGTTGGACATCTGCAATTTTGCTTTCTCAAATGGTTGCGTAATGCTGCAAACAAAGAGAACGGGAAGCTAAACACATTTGAAAGTAGTTTAATAAATTAGTATTGTAATTTGCTCAGTCTTTACTTTTGGATTTTGGCCACTTAGCAAAAATTACATGGAAGCAATTAATTTTACCATAATATTAATTTTACTGTAAGAATGATGATGCTGTATACAGAAAAATATCTGACCATATGTATCTTTATTTTAAAGGACAATGACTGATGAAATTAGTTTCAAGGGAAGAATAAATTATTATACGTTATACTTTCGAAGAAAATGGAGAATAGATGGATTTAGAGCCGTAATTTTCTCATTTGCACTATGGCTGTGCATAATATATGCTTTTGAGAGTTCAGGGTAAGTGTCATCTGAAGAACATTCTTGAATGGAAAAGTAAATATCACAAACTTTGCAGTGTTAAACAGATGATCTGATATGTACTTGCATGGATTTTGGTATTTTATATCTGTTTTCCATATCTGTTTAGTACATTTTACATTTCTCTGGCACATTGTGCTGATTTCTTCTATTGCTGCTTCAGTCGAGCTAAGAATTACTGTCAGGTTGCAAGGTCTCTTTCAAGCTCTTACTTCTAAAAATCATTAGTGAAGAAACAATATTACAAAATGGCCTTAAAACTGGCTAATTTTTTAAAAATATTTTTCTAGACACAGAAAATAAATACTTTGCAGGGTTTTGAAACCAAGTTGGAATATGGAAGTTGGTCACTACTGTGGGCAGGAGTGTTTTTTTCTTTCTTTTAATTTCCTGCTGGCTTTAGTCTAATATGAAACACTTGCTCTTATCATTGTTGCCTTTCACCATATAGGGAACGCTTTTTCTAGGCACGTACAGTGATTACTCCTGCAAAACTGTCAGTTTAACAACAAACCCCCCGGCACTTTGCAGCGTTCAGGGAACCTGCATCATCAGCAGATAATCATGTACCACAGGTATTAAGTAGCGAGTCATTCTTTTACCATTAGAGAAATAGGCAAATCTGGGTTAGCCCCCAGGAGAAGTAAGAGTTTAAAGGTCTTGGACAACTTCCTCGTGCCGGCATGTTGTGCTTCAGAGGTTCAGGGAAATGCTGGAAGTTTTCCGTGCTCTCCCAGTCCTGTGCTGAGGTCGCTTGTTTGCAGGGTCCCAGGCCACCGTCCTTTTTCGAGAGAGAGAAATGCTTCATGTGGCTGTGTGGTGTCTTACAGCTGATGATGGAGCTCTTTAGATGTCTGTAATGCGCCTGGAATGGTTGATATGCTATAAATTCATACAGTTTACTCATGAGGTCATTGGGATTCCATAATGCCCTAAAATAACCTTGGGGCTCCTCTTAATTTTTCTGTGAACAGACCATAAAAAAAAAAAGAAAAGAAAATCAAGTCTTGCAGGAGTTGAGTCTTCTATCTTGGCAGTGTTTAAAAATCCTTGGAGGAGCTGAGGGCCACCCCTTGCCTTCCTGTTCTCGCTGCCTGTGGTCCTTTTAATATAGCACTAACCTGCTCAGCCACATGGTAAATGTCATGGGAATACCTTCATGGTTGTTTGGGGTTTTTTTTGGTGTGAGGTGAAGCAAACGTCAGTAATCGTTCATCTCATCACGGAGAATAAATTTGATGTTGCTTTTGGGCACACCGATTCCGTATCTCGTTTGTTACTTGTTTTCAGGACGTAAGTGACGCTGATTTGCACTTGCATAGTTCTTCTGTCTTGATTACTGAGCAGGTTGGATGATGTGAAGATTAGCGATGATGTTTCGAAAGACCAGACACTTGCCAGTGTCTTTAAAATTCTATCCTTTTTCTTCCTTGTTTGATCAAGCCCCAGGGTGAGACGTCAGAGGCAGCTTCCTACAAACGTAAAAAGCAGTAGAAAACACGATCCCTGGCTTGTTGGTCAGATGAAAGTTCATCCTAATTTTTATTTTTTGCAAAGGAAGCAGTAAGTCTGGCTGGCCATTCACCAAACCTAGCGCAAGTGAACAGCACCTGCTGGAGCTGCTTTCACCCGGAAGGCAGGTGAAAAAAAAAGAAATAAATCTTTTCTCCCTCCGTCCTGGCATTTTTGCAGGCTGTGAGACACGCGAACAAATGCCTTGGCAGGTCTCCAGCACCCCTTGACGCCCGGCATGGTTATTTCCCTGTCTTCAGGAATGCTGCGTCAGTCCAGGGAAGGTTTGAGCGTGTCCTAGACGGGTTCATGGGTTGATGGTGACGGACCCGAGCATGTGCAGATGCGAGCTGCTTCTGGATTTGGGCATTTCTGTGTTTATTGTCTTCCAGCCCCAGTTTATGGCAGCGCTGCGGAGATTTCTCTGAATGACTCTGAGAAACTACGCGTTTTATTCACAGATTGACTTGCAAACCTTAGGAAAGAGGCCTGGGACATAGAGATTTGACCTAATACCTTGCTAGAACTACCGAGCAAAACAGAGTAAGAACTCTTTTTAAACGTTAGCCTTATTTTGCTTCTCTTGAAAGTATTTTGCCACCGAAATCTTTGCGTCGGCCAATTGCTGCAGAAGTTTTGCATAATCCAAACCAGGCTTTTGTTAATACTTCACTAGTGTCCTTTCAACCCGCTGAATGTGTTTTAATTGATTTCGAGGGATTATATTGAAGGATAACGTTAGTCTTTGTTAGCAGGAGGAGAACAATAGGTAGGTTTTAATTTATTTCTTTTTTTTTTTTTTTTAAGGAAAACGGCAGTATTTAATGTGGCAGTGAGTGCCTTTGGTAGTGTTAGGTATTCCGTGGCAGAAAAGTAAAATGCCTGTCAAAAAAAGTGCTGATCAGGGCAGCTTGCCCAGAGCTCAACTCATTGTAATAAAACCTCCTGGACCGGACCGGGGTGCCGTTCACGCCGTTTGCCTCCCGAGTTGGTTTTTTGTGGCGTGTAAATCCAAAAGCCCACAGCTGTCAGGTGGCAAACGGCTGAAGAGCTGCGTGGCGAGGCACGGCCAAGCTGCGGGGCTCCCGGCCGGGCCCTGGCAACGGCATCCGGAGCCCGGAGCTCCTCCGGAGCTGAAAGTGTTGGGATTAGAAGAGCTTAGATCCTTTGACTTTGTACCGGATCACTGGATTGAAATCACTTTGATAGGTGCTTTACGGGGATTTTGCAGGGCTAGTTGTTTTTTGATTTGTTTGGGGTTTGGTTTTTTTTTTCCCCCCTCTTTTGAAGTCTCCGGAACTATAGGCTGGGTTGCTTCTTGCCCTCTAGGTTTGCAGCAAGACAAGTATCGAGTTTAAAGTGGACATTAAGACAATCAAGCCTATACTTACCCTAAAACAAGGAATCTACCTGCAGCATGTTGTAGCACACTTTTTTCCTAATTAGCATCTTGCTGTAACGTCTCTCCTTCCTTGCCCTCTCCTGTCTCTAATGCCCTAAAACCTAAATTGACAAACCACTCTTTGTGCTTTCAATATTTAATAACTAAAATGGTACAGGTATTAAAGTCAGTTGATAACATAGGAAAGAATTGGAAGATGCTGATGAACTGTGCTGCACAAACGTTCGTTTACTTCTATGCAGAATATGTATTGAAAAATAATGGGAGGGAGGGGAGGGAGTAGGAAGGGCCTTAATTAAAATGTGCACGATAGCTAGCATTGGGTAGGAATTCAAATAGAGCAAACCCTTAAAATTTATTTTACAGGTAAAACTGGGCATGATGTCAAATCTTCCCTGCTTGAAAGTTATGGCATTTGTTCTTTGGGTGGTTTCTTGGTTTGTTTTTGGTTTTTGGGTTGTTTTCTTTTTTTTTTAAGCATAGGATAGTAATAGATTTCAGAGTTTGGGACAAAATTTTTTGGACAAAAGCAAAAATTTGGGACACTTTTTTTTAAAAAAAAACAAAACCAATCCCCGTTAGTGTTGTTTTCAGAGATGTGGATGCCTTTGGCTCCTCTTAATGCCTCTGTCTGCACCCAAGGGAAGCACTGATCAGTGCAGCCCCATCATCCGTTGGGTCCCCGGGCCAGCAGATGATGAGAGAGACCTCAGCACAGATAAACCATGATAAACCAAGTAGTTATTTTCAGTATAAGTCAATTTTCAGTAGTAGAAATGTTATTTTGTGGTGTTGCATCTCTCTCCCCCAAAGTTCTCTTTAATAGACCCTGTTTATTTGGACTTTGTCCAAATAAATACAGGCCAGAGGAAAGCAGCATTTGAGAGCAGCTTCTTGGGAATATATGACTTTTAAAATAGTTTTTTCTTTTCCCCTTAACATCTTGTATTTTTAAGCTCAGGTAATAGCGGAGATTTCTAGAGCAAATACTTTGTAATGTGCCTACCTTGGATTTAATTGCAAACTCTTTTAAGGAAAGTTTAGCACCGTTCCAATTTGTATTAATAACTACAATTAGCAATGAAGAGGTTATGCAAATCAGTCATCTTTAATGAACAAACTGTCATTAAGCTTTATTTAAAAAAAAAAAAGGAAAGAAAGAGAAAGAATAGCTTAGAGATGGTTATAGTCCTGCTAGTGCTCAAGCTGCTTGACCCTTCAAGGTACTGATAACAATTTTTTTAGTCAAAAGCAGCAAAATACGGAACTGGGAGCGTGGATGGGTCTGAGACAGCCGAGAATGAGCTGTTTATGTCCCACGTGCAGTTCCATCGCTGCCTTTTCTCATTTATCGAAGGAAGCAGCATGAGGTCAGCAATTTGGCTCCCCCAGCGGTATTCTCCTCTTCCTGACTTTTCACTTCATTTGGCTGCTAAGTGCCAAATTTAAGCGACCAAAACAACTTCCAAGATCTGGGAATACTGTGAGGTTTTTTTCTCAATTTTTTTTTTTTAGTAAGCTATTTCCATATCAGGGAGAAATGGCACGTTTTGTAGCGGAGGAAGTAGGTAACATGCCATTAGGGAGTTCTTAAAGTATAAAAGAATCGCTTTAAAGATATTAGGCACAGAGGTTCTGCATTATCAGCTAATGTCCTAAAATTATGTTTACTCACTGGGTTAGCGCTTTCCTTGTACATGGCTTTTTATCTGTTAACGAGCTCCCCATCCTTATGGGCAGTAAAGTTTTCTGCCAGGCTTCAAAAGTAGGTGTCTTCAGCATCTCTTGTGAAGATCGTTGAAACCAGGTAAACAACAAAACCCCCCAGATTCTGTAGTTGTTCGCGTTCTTGTGGTGGTGTTCAAACTGTGTAGAACTGAAAATAGACTGAGTTTCTTGTTTATTCCCTATTAGAGGACTACAATGCAAATAACTTTGATTAATGTGGTTTAAATAGGGGTTGAGCATATAATACAGGCAATCAAAAAGTGCGTAGGGTTTATACCGGCTTGGGTTTTGCATCTATTTCTGGAGGTCCAGAAGAGTTATAATGTGACTTCTTAAATCCTCTGCTTTGTCAGAACATCGACATTCCTGGGCAGAAGGGTTAACCTTTAAAAAAACAAAACGTAACTTTAATGAGGCCAAATTAACTCTACTTTACACATCCAGAGTGATAGCCTAAGATGATGTGTAAGGTAAGGATGCTTTCTCCGACTCTCTGTTTGAGCTGCGAATGTTTGTTCTAGTAATTTAGGAAGCTATGTTAATACAGCAGGTTCGGAGTTGGACAAAAGCTTCGTTTTGATGTGGCATGTGGTGTGTTGCTCAGCCTGAAAGACTTCCGCTTCTAGTCCCTAACTGTGTGTGTAACTACAGCTGCTCGGGGGCCTCTCCAAACTAAAAAGTGCCCCCATTTTAAATAGGATCTTACAGCGGTGAAAACCGATGTCGTTACCCTAGTGCAATTCTTGCAATAAAAGCAAGACTTCAACTTAAAGCTCTGGAAAATGGTATTGTGAGGAGGGACGGGAAAGGAAAGTTTGTGGGGAGCTCTTTTACCCCACCAGCACCTGTCTTAAATGGGTGTTCATGTGGGATAGGTGTTTGTTTAAAATAGTCAACCAATTCACTGTTGTATCCAATGAAAACTGAAAGATGTGGAGTGAAATTACTTATGCCTCTTAAAAAACCTAACCAAACAAAAAACCCCAACACCCCCCCAATAAACTAAACCAAACCAATCCCCAGAAAACATCAGTTTTCATGTTGAAAGCGGGTTGCCTAGTTAGGCGCTTATCAGGGACTAAGACCACTGGAGGAAATCTGTATTAAATAAATCAGACGTGCATTTCTGATCCAAATAATTTTTAAAAATATTTTGCCCAAATTGAAAAATTAAATTATGCATAATACGCATAATTACATCTGTTTGTAAATGATGTTCCTGCAGTTAATGATTAAAGAACATCGTGCAATCCCTTGGTTTTGAACAATTAAACCTACCACGGCTGCGTCTATAGATAGATATTCCTTAAGCTCAGCAAGGGGAGAGGAGCGTATACTAGCGCTTGGCTATGATCCACTCCCCTCTTTTTGATTACTTAAGAGGGCTGTTCAGGACAGAGTATCAGCCTATATGAATACTATCAACCAGCTTGAACAAGTCAGATTATTTAATTAGCCCTATTAAGAAGCTTCTATTTTTATAACTTATTTATGAGTGCTTTTGCTAAGCTTAGAAGGTCCAGCTTCAGATTTCAAGAAGAAAGTGTTTTCGGCTCATGTCGTTGTTAGGAGTCTTGAGGGGTTTTATACCTTGGCTCCACAACGTTTTCATCCTAAGACAACCCAGAGGGGCTCTGAAACGCAGTTGAAGTTGGGTAATAGCTTCTGTGGTCCTGGCCTGCAGGTTTCAGGGGCAGGACGTTTCTGATGCCCCTGCATGATGGACATTTGTTCAGCTTCCAAAATATGCGTTGTGCGCCTTTGCCTTAGACCGCCGGATAATCCAGAGCATGGTTATTTCTTTTAACGCCCATTTTGTTGAAGTTTTTTGGTTTTCCCCTAGGGCAGGAACGTTCCCCAGCCATCATTTAAAGACTACCAGAAAACAAGTACCTTGCTTGATGTCCGGTGCTGGTAAAATGCAGGTGATGCTTGTTTTGAGCTAGATGCTCTGTCACCATTTTACTGAAATCCACGTACTTCATGTGTTCGACCTAAATTTTCTTGAGAGGAGCAGGAAATTATTTAATGAAATAACTATTAAAATTAAGCCCAATACGCCTATTTAAAAACAAGCAAACAAGCAACAAACTCTTTTGAAGCAACAGTGTCCAGAATCTGATACCTGTGTCGTTGGTTGTACCTTCAGTGTTTGGAAAGGCTCTAATTTCATCGCAAGGGCGGGACTCCTTCTCTGCCACCCCCAAAATTAAATTCATTTGCAAAGAAAAAAAGTATGCTTTCAAGTGCAAAACTTTCACATCTGAATTCACTCAGTGGACTTTTCCTTTCTGGCTAAACCACTCCTGGCTAGTTTGGAAGAAGGAACCTCCCCAGTTATGGAATAACTTTGTCCTTTTGGGCGGGGGATGGGACCCAAACAAGGAAAAAAAAATCCACCACCAAAAAAAAAAAAATCCACCTAAAAAATCCCACCCCAAAAAACAACCATCAAAAAAAACCCCCGGACTTTGCTGGTGGTAAGTGGCGGCTCTTGTGGATTGGAGCTTTTGTTGCTGTTCTGGTGTCAGTGAAGAAGGTTAGTCAAAGAGCAGTGCCGAGGTGATGCTCGAACACAAAATGGGGTTGGGGTGAATGGATTTGGAAGCAAGGTTAAGGTGTTTTGAAAGCGGAGGGTATCTGCAATTTTTGGTTCCATCCAAAAGTATCTCAAAAAAAAAAAAAAAACTGGTTTGGATGAATCCAGGCAGATGGCATCTGCCAGCTCACGTTTGAAGATCTTATCCAACTTTAGCGGCAGGTGAATATGCAAAATGGTATCCTCTTACTTGGCAGAGAAGTCTATATACGTGCTTTACTGCTTTACATCATCAGTAAATTATTTTAATAGCAAATAAGGCTTTATTACTTTTGCTCTTGCTTTATTGCATTTGCTGCTCTACATTCAATATGTACAGCATTGGCACAATATAGCTTGCATGCTAGCTAGTGCATTAGCAGAAGAAATGGCAACTGTGTTCCAAGACCATAATACTTTGATATTGGTACTGTTAAAGCCAGGAGAAAAAAAAAAACCAAGCCAAAAAAACCCAAACGAAAACTCCAACAGTTGTTGCATTTCAGGCTGTTGTACAAAGCTAGGAAATAATAGCTTATAAATGAAGCAAATTTAGTTCTGGAAAGTACTGAGATGAAACAAAATTAATACGGTTTTCAAAGTACCAGGGTGTTGGGTTTGTTTTGAGTCAGCTTTCAGGTTAAAACAGAACTGTGAGCAATTCAGGATAGCAATATAAATAAATTTAAAAAAAAAAGAAAAAAGGATGATAATAAAGGATGTAAAAGATACTGGGCATAGTATTTTAATATGGAGGATGCTGATTAAATTAACTCTGTATGTAGGTTTAGGCAACGCTGAGAAAAAATTCCACTCCTTGCTCCACAATTAAAAATTGAACAGTACACTGAAATAACATGGAACTAGAAAATTACTTGAGGTAAATTTAATGTCGATTAATGTTATTTTGATAAATGTGTTGAGTAAACTGCTCAATGTAGTAATCCGATTTGCCTATGTATATAAGTGTCTAATAGAACGGATTTATGCGTGGTGCTAGAGAGCACTGCGTGCCGGAACTGCAGCACTACGATAAGTAGAAGTGTCTTGAAAAGATGGGCATGACACGGAACGAAATAGAAATTTATGTAAAGATCAAAAGAAAAATAAAAGAGTCTAGTTCAAAATTAATCTTTCACTTGCCAAGTTAACACGTTTTAATAGCACGCATGTAGCGCCTGAGGAAGATGTCGTATGCATGACGTGTGCCATTTTTTCCCATGGACATCAATGGGAGTGGGAAGACGGCAGCTCTCCCGGCAAGCCTGGCCTGGTTCTCCGCAGCCGACTGAACCGCTTGTCCAGGTTTTCACCCTCTTTCTGGTGGAGGTCAACCAGCAATGACTGGGCCAACCTGCTGAAGTTGTTCTGGATTTGTCTTCCCGGTACATAAGTTTCACACGAAAAGTCCTTGTCCTTAAGATTCACGTGCAATTATCTCCTCCTCAAGTGGCAACTTTTGCTTTTATAGCCCATATGACCTTTGAATGGCATCACCCCAGATGTGCAGTAGATGCAACGCGCCATTTCCAGGCTACCTCTAGCGGAGGTGCTCCAGAAGAGGCACACGAGAGAATACTCATTGAGTGTTCTTACACCCTTTTCGCAACACAAATTTGGAGTCAACTAGGAGAGAGGTTTCGATACAAACAGCTTGAAAATCCGGCAAAACCTATTTGATTGTGTTATTGGAGAGCTGACTGCAAAGAACCGGTAATGCACAACCGGTGACCTGGCTGTTAAACATCTCTCTGACATAAGGGGTCCGTATGTGCTAGCTGAGATGATAAAACAAGCCCGTCTTCTCCACCTTGCTGGTTTTTCTTTCCCACTTACTGCTTGGGAAGCCTTTTGCACAAGAACGTAATGAGGCTTCCCACGCTCTGCTTCCTCACCCTTCCCTAGATTTGTACCTGATGGGGAAAATAGAGCAAAAGAGTCTTTTTTTCTAGTGCGTGATGCTGAGCCACGTAGTTTAGCATAACGTGCCCCTTCCTGTTCCTTTTGGCATCGTGGATCCAATCAATGCTCCGTGTGAAGGAGAAGATGTGATTTGTGCAAGGTCAGGAGGGAAGCAGAGTGCTGCTCCTCCACCTGGGACCCCTCCGCTGCTCAGGAGTTTCAGAAGGTGAGGTTGAGGAAACAGTACCAGGGCACAGGGAGCTTGGAGAGGAACTTCCCCCTGGGCACATCTGGAAAATGAGGATGAAAAGAGCTGCATATTCCTGGAAGTCCGGGATCTGCACAGCTGGATCCCTGGCAGAATATTTTGCAGGCTGACTGCTGAAACCATCAGTCTCCGTGTTTGTCACCGTTTTTTCTTGTCATCCTTCATCCATTACCACTCTTAGGGAGACGGACAGGCCACGCATTGCTAAAATTCTCTTAAAATTGAATGGCATTTGGTATACATTCCTTCTTGTCTGAGATACTGTCCCAAATACTAAGTATCTCTCTTTTTATTTGCTGTTTCTGTTGGGAAAAAAGCCGTATCTCGGAGGGTTGTAACTCCATGCTTTCCCTCCCTTTCATTGTTAGCTCTTCAAAGTTGTGAAAACGTGTTTTCTAAGTAATTAATAATAAAGAAACCCTGCAAGTGTGATACTGTCAAGTTGAACCAAGAAGGTGGTGAAGCTCATGACCTGAAAAGTAGTAGCTTCTGATTGGGTTTCCAATCAGTGCACTGCAGAGGTGCAGCATGATTTTGAACTACTTTTTCAACGTTATTCATCAATAAGACCAATATTTTTCATAGTTAAGTTACGTATGAAAAAGTGGGTATTTTATTATTTTTTTTTCTTTTTTCTTAGTTTTTAAAAGCTTGATACATGTAGCGTTGGATCAAGGCACATACAAGACTGGCCAAAGGGCGTACAAAGCACTTTGGTTTTTTAGTTGAAGAAACAAATGATTATGGCAACAAAGAGTGGCTTGGGGTTTAAACATGAAATAGCTCATAGTTCAGTAGGAAGGCGGAAAGAAACATGTTACCTTACAGATTTATCAAGGAATTTCTGGAAAACTGTGACAGTAATGGGCAGTATTCCTGACTGTAAAGGCGGTACAGCGAACACATACCTGGATGCACTTTAAGATAGCTGTATTCCCAAATTGTTTGTTTACCTTCACGACTAAAGTTTTTGAGACGTTGCTTTTATCACCTGGGTTTTTTGTCCTCCTCTCTTTTTTTTTTTTTTCTTATGAAATTACACTTTCAACCCTTTTTCTGTTCAAAGCAGGCTCCAAGTGTTGTTTCTGTCCTCCTGCCCTTGCCTCCCAAATGCTTGTCACCATCCATCGCCGTTTTCCCTGTCATAAGCAGACTACTGGTTTTGATAACCAGAAATCTACCCCTAAACCCCATCTAACCCCTTGGTTTGTAGAGTCTAGCGCATTTTTTTAAAAATTCCTTGTTAGGAATTCGATTATGCTTTCTTCCAGGGATCAGATTTTTAACATGTATCAACAGCTTCAGCCTCATGCATGTCATTGATTTGATTGTTTTCATTTAAATTGGATTTCACCATTGTTGAATGGATATATCCAGACAGCTGATATTGCCCATTACTACACACATTTTTGTTTATTGAATATCGTTGTGGTTTACAGATTTGATAGACCCAACATTGAAAGTTCTGTGAGTTTTTGCAACCAGTTCTTGATCTTCCTGATTTGCCAGGTTCAACATGATTTTATTGATACCAAAGTGAAAAATGGCCTGTGCTTACACTTACAACGATCTCAGATGAATGTTCTGACTGCTCAACACGGCAAGAAAATTCACTTTCACAGTCAACAAGTCATCTTACTCAGTAGAACACAAAAGTTAAATGGTCTGTAACTTCAATATTAGCAAGGAAAATACAGTACAAATTACTAAAAAATACTAAAATATAGAATTGTGGTCAGGTATCCCCACTACATTAATCGCAGCAGTAGCCTGAAATTTGAAACTTTTAATAAAAAGTTCTTAAATATAAATTATATGGCAAATGTACAGTACATTGCTTTGTCAGTCTTTTAATCCAGTGTTTTGCAGTAGAACAGCAACCGTTAAGTCAGTCTTTTCTCGTTTTCTTTAAAAAACAAAACAAAACAAAAAAAACCAACAAAACCCAAACCAGTCTTCCGTGTCCTTCAGTATCATGAGTGTGAATGATCTGAATCTGGAATACCACTGTCTCTGTAGCTCCTGTTACTACTGCTTTCACTGTGGCTGTTCTTGTACAGATTCATGCCGTTAGGTGGGAAAATGGTGTGTATTACAAATTCCTCCTTGGACACTTGGTCGTTGGTTATTGGTATCATCTGGAAAGAAGTCTCCCTGATTTCTAGGATGGAGTTATCCTTCTTGGTTCCTGCTTCGGCGTAGTCGTCTTTTCTCCGGCGTCCCTTGCTGTAGGCGCAGTTCCGGGAGAACAGGGACCCGTTCCTGTGGACGTACCAGCAGACGAGGGCCAGCAGCGCTATGGCCACCAGCGCCACGGCACCACCGATGATGGCGGCCAAGGGCAAGCTGGAGTTTTTGTAAGGTTCTTTCTCTTGCTCCCGGTTGAGGGTCGTGGTAGGGTTGTACATCTTAAGGGGTGCCGTCTCGGTCTCGATGCATTCAGGCGTTTCGTCGGAGAGATAGATGTTGCTGGTTTCCATGGGAACCATGCATACGCGGTACGGTGATTCTGGTTCGAGAGCCGTGAGCAAATAGTCGTTCCTGTCGCCCGTAACTATTGTTTCAGTTATAGATCCAAAGGCAGGGCTGTGACCCATCTTGAGCCAGCTCAGTCTCAAAGCAGTCATTGGTAGTGCAACTTTCCAGGAGATGTGAATAGTCTCTGTGCTTACCGATTTCACAAATATCGTAATGATTTTGCGTACCGGGCTCGCTGTGGTTCTGTAGTTCTTGTTTAGGTTGGGAGTCTTGATGTCGGGTTGTTTGGTCACAGAAACCGGCCAGTGTCCCTGGGCCGGGTATAAGGTGTTTGGTATCGCAGTAGTGATCTGGATGGTGCTTATCATGCCATCATCCTTACAATCAAACAGTTCTGCGTTGAGGTCTTTGATAGCCATTCCACGTACTTTTTCTGGTGCCTGACACATCAGTCCGCGTACGTTAACTTTTAAAGGCAATGACTGTAACCAGTCGCGTACCCATTTCATTTTGCACCCACAGTGCCAAGGGTTGTTGCGAAGAAAAAGTTGAGTGATGTTGTCCAGATCATCAAAGACACCCTGAGGTAAATTGCTAAGATTGTTATTGGACATATCTAGTCGATACAACTGCCTTAAGTAAGAGAAAGCATTGGGTGGCACACGGTTGATGTGGTTTTCTTGAAGATAAAGCTTTCTTAAGTTTGTTCCTGGCAAATTCACCGGTGCGGCTGTGAGCGAATTGCGGACCAATGACAGTTCTGTCAGATTGACTAGATTCATGAAGACTTTGTCTCCTAATCCATGATTATTTAGAAGATTTCCGTCTAAAACAAGGCGTTTTAGATTTGTAAGGTCTTGAAGGGACAGCTCGGAAATTGTGGAAATACGATTATCATCCAAGCGTAGCTCTTCTATCGTTTTAGGCAAACCCCAGGGAATGGTGCTAAGGTGATTTCGGGAGAGAAAAAGAAGTCTGAGATAGATGTTGTCCCGGAAAGCTCCGTCCTCAATGCTAACAGCGGAAACGGAATTATCATCCAAATGCAGTTCCTCCAGATAAGGAATTTGGGAAAGCGAATCATAAGTAATGGTCCTTATATTATTCTCCTGCAAATGCAGTTCCTTAACGTACTTAGGGAGGTTAGTGGGGAATTCATCTAGGCTGTTGTGGTACAAATATATTCTTTCCACCCTAAGCAAGTTCTTCAGTTCTGAAGGAATCCCAGCATTATTTATTTGATTGTTCTGAAGGAAGAGGGTAGTAGCATCCTCTGGGATTCCTGTAGGAATAGACGTCAAATCGCGATCATTACAATATATGAAACCCATATCACAGCGACATACTGAAGGGCATGGTTTGGCACTAACAGAACAAGGTGCCATGTCAAGTAACAGCCCTATTTTAGTCCAAACTAGGAAGATGCTCCAGGTTACACTAATCATGGTCAGGAATGATGAGATTTGTATACAGTTCTGATCTTCAACAATCTAAAAAAACCAAACAAACAAAATTATCCAGATCATCAGCGAAGAAACTGCAATGAAAATTCAACTTCAACATTACAGAAGACATCTGAAACATGCATATTAAACAAAAATTCCAGCTCGTAGACACATTTTACTTGTTTTTCCTTACACCAGTATAATTGTACTACTTCTTGTACTAGTTCAGTCAAGTTAATAGGTTATTCTGCACAGCAATTGAAAATAACATAATCAAGTATGTCTGATCTGTGACTTGTTTTGCTTGAGAAGGCTCTTTCCAAGGATTCCTTCACGTTTGGGGTGTAGAGACAATCTTTCTTTACAGATACCAGCTAAGAGCAGAGCTGAAGTCACACCAGAGTTCAAGTAAATCATTCTATATCTGAAAGATAAGAAGTAATTCCTAAGCCAGTTAACTACCCCGGAGCCCTTAAATGAACTATAAAACCCTTACCAAACCCGCAAGTTTAGCGGTAGCTATTTTGGAGGTTCAAAAAAGTCCTAATGGCAAAGCGTAAAATGCAGACACAGAAGATCAAAGGCCAGCTAAAGACTTTTCCCCAAGTTTTTCCATGTGCTCAACGTCAGGTTGCGTATCTTACAAGTACTGCAGCCTACTTTTCTTGGGGTTTGAACTGGAAAGTTTAGTAAGGTCAATGTTACAACTGGTAGGAAGCTAACAACCCAACGGAGCTGGCAGAGCTAAGGCCTTCTAGTTGACTGCGTGGAATATTTCATTACATGCTTAATTTCACGTTTAAATATTTGTCATTCTCAAAAGTCGTCTTACTAAGCAGTACACTAATAAGAGACTATTTGGCAGGTTTAACCACATTTTCCCGTCTTATTAGGTCAAACTGCGCAGGGGAGGATAATAGAAATTAACTCTTGAGACTGAAATTGTACTTTGCATTGGTAGTGTGTTTGTACATTGAGCTCAGGTAATTAGCATTTTTATAGCTTTTAAGACAAACATAATTCAATTACCATTGTAATTAGGGTTGTGAGAACTTCTGCAAGATGACCTATGCATTAAGCAGTGTCATGACCTTTTCTCTTGTGGGTTCATCTATTAATTGCACTTTATTCTCTGTGGCACAAAAACGAAAATAAATTAATATTGATCCTACCGTATTTAAAGGTACGAGTAAATTTTGTGCTTGAGGATATCCAGTAAAGGAATGTCTTTGTGGCGAGTCACTCTCACGGTTTACTCCATGGAACTGTGTTTTTCCAGGCGGTGTTTACTCAGACGGTCCTTCTCAGTGGTGTGTGTTTCCTGGCTCCTGGCACGATACTCAATGAGCATTCCAACCAAGATTTATCATGGTATATAAGCACACCAGGCCGGGGCGTAGAAAAGCTTCAGCTTCCCTCTATTTTTGTCCTCGTGTAGAGTCTGTGAATGAAGAGCCTCTTTTGTTTGGTTTAATGCCTTTAGCAGGAATTACTCTCTTTGTAACTCTTACAAACTCTTCTGTGCAGGGTAGTAGTTGGAGGTGATAACTTCGGCGCCGCGTGATGGAAGCTATTCATTATGCTGAGGCTTGAAGGACGGTAGCCTCTTCAGGAGGTCAGGAATGGGGCCGCTTTTTCCTGTCCAGAATTATCCAAGTATCAGCTTTGCACAGGAGCTACATCCTCATACATCCACGCCTCTTGGAGAGAACCATTTTCCGACTCTCACTTTTTAACACTTCCAGATTTGTAATGCAGGAAAGAACTCCTCCTGCGCTGCACGGACACAAGTTACTCTACCGTAGAAACGTCAGGCGATTCAGATGGTTTTCTTCATTTAAAAAGAACCACAAAAATAGGATTTCCTTCCCAGAAAACTCCCTTTTTAAAGCTTTCCTTGAACTCTTAATTTCCTGTGAAAGTAAAAACAAACACAAAAATTGGAATTAATAACAACTGGTGGAGACTAGTGGTATTCAGAGTTGCGCTGCATCCTCTATATAAATCACGCTGTGCTTATTGTATACGTGACTAGTGCATCTTGTTTTCACAAAATACTGGTATTTTAGCAAAATACACAGCTCTTTAAGAAAACGTTTTGCTGTTTAGTCTCACCCTACCGCATTTCTGCTGGAACGACAGTTTCCTTTCTTTCAGTAGAAAAGGAAGTCAGCCTGAATTGACAGACAGTAACAAAATATTTGTAAATGATGTTTCCCATGTGATTACATCCAAAAGCCAGTCCTGCCTCCTTGGAGGAGGCCAAAATGGTTGCTGGCTCTATGTGCTTGCTAAACCGAGGTAGGTGATGATCCTCTCCTTGGTTTTAAACGTAATGGGAGGTAATTACCGTTCAGTAGTTACTGGATGAAAGGGGGAAACAGTTTTGCTAACATGCTGTATTAATATTTCACATTTGCACCATGCCGATTCTGAACTGGGGACTACCTAGGGATCTGCACCAGCTCTTTGACAACAGAGATGATCACGTTTTGTGCATAAAATGTGCTCGTTTTGCGGTCTGAACTTCTTAAGCTATTGTATTTGTCACCTTGCCCAGTGGAATTGGTGTTCAGATTAGCATTTTATCTGATTTTTTCCTAATTATTTAAAAAAAAAAATACATTCAGTCTTGGCTGTTCATACATCTTGAAGAACTCGTAATTATTTATCTTGTTATTTTTGAATGGTACTTTTAACTTGAGCTACTTCATATCACTATTGCACAAAGTATCCACTTGGACACCAAGTCTGTTTTCCCTGAGAGCATGCAGCTGGTATCTGCCTGAAACAGAAATGGTTAAATCTGAAATTACAAAAATCCTTAACGTTTACACGCTTCTCCCTTTGGTGACTGTGTGTCGTCCAGGGAACTGAGCACAATCCTCAGAACTGAAATGCTAGGAAGAAGCAGCGTGCTGAGAAACGCTGCTTAGCTCCCTTCCGATGGGCTTACCACGGCAGCTTCTGCTCCTTCGTAAAATATTCGACCTAAACACAAACGGTCTCAGTTTTAAAACTGTCTTTTGCAATTTGAAGCAGGTCCATTGTGAAAAGAGACGAGTAACACTCCTATAGCAACGGGAAATACGCACTGATACAAAATGATTGACACAGGTACAAATTATGCTGCTCTTTTTCATAGAAAAAACGTTGACTGTTAGATAAAAACGAAATAAAAAAGCCCCCCCACTTTAGAGGTGGTGTGACTGTCTAGTGAGGGAATGGGTGAAGCCTCTTCTCTCCTGATGCTGCTTTCGTGCTCAGCTCAGCTTTGGTTTTGCATCTTGTTTCAGCAGTTGTGTAATGAAAATAGTAACTTCAAATGAGAGACTCCCCACTATAGCATAAATAAGTATTTTAAAGTGTGCTTTAGTTAAGGCGAAAAACCAATCTGCGTGGCCGGATTTTAGAATATAAAGGAATGCATATTTTTTGGTAACTTATGTAATTTGGGTAAGTTATGCAATCAGCATAAAATGGAACAAAAAGGCTCCATATTCTTGCAGTGTCCAGATTTCTTGGTCTTTACTGCTCAGTGTTTGGGGAAAGCAGTTCAGGCTCTATCCTGAAACTTAGAGTTGCTAAACAACTGTAAGGGAAAAAACAAATGGTATCTCTTAGGAACTAATGTGAAGTTGTGGTAAGAGGGTATTTTCTACAAGTGAATTTTGAAGTAGGAATATAAATTTCTTAAATAGGCATTTGAAGGCTACAATAACTTTTAAGTACTTTATAAAAAAAAAATCTTCAGAATTGTTAGAGCTGTAAAAAAATATGTAAATATTAAGCAACAGAGAGACTCTAGTATGCATACATCGCATATCTACATACGCACACAAGAAAGTAAGTTCATTTGTTGTACCTTTCTAGCATATAAACTGTTTCCTCTTTGCTCCATTTGATAGTCATCCCTTCATTTATTGCCGCTATTATAATAGCAGTAATGTGTAGGATTAAAATGAAAGCACTAAAGCTCATTAAGTTCTTGGAAGTTTGGGGTTTTTTTATCCCTTCTCTCAAAATTACATGAAAACGAGAGAAAAAAAAAAATAAAAGCAGGTCTCTCTGGAGAAGACGACACTGTTTCAAAAATGTGGATTAAGACTATACCCCCCACTCCCTTTTCTAAACTTAGAATAGTTTTCTTCAGGTCTCGATTGTTTGATATCTCGCACTTCCCTTTTATATCTGAAGCCATAGCTGAAAACAATGTTTTTGCATATCAAAGGCTCCAGTGATCTGTCTACAGAGAAGAAGGGAATCCTGCTGCCACGCTCAAACTTTCCCTTCTTGAGCTGTCTCTAAATATTCCCTGACATCAAGTCATTATAGCTGATCCGGCAGGATGAAAAGAAAAAGTGACCCCCACTGGTACAGACACTGTGTCCAGGTTTCTGCAACATCAAATTGGGAGGCTTCATGGACACATGGTTTTGAAAGAAGCCATTACTTTTGAACAGAGCAGCTTTTAGAAAGTAGGTGCTAAAATTCATTTTTTTTTTTTTAAATGCAAACCCGACTTTTTTCGGGAGGGTAACAAAAGTAATGTTGGAGCCAACTGAACGGCAGCTTTTGTGCTTATCTTTATTCCGAGCTGAATGTTTTTGTGAACTTTGCTGAACTGCATGGTTAAATTACTTTTCCTGGGACATTGTGTAAGCAAGTCTATTACTACAGATAGCGGTTAATGCGTGAGCCCCGCGCGTGGACTTATCGCGGTGCTACAGCTAAGCAGGGGGACATCTTAGTTCCAAAAAATTCAAAGTAATTTGCACTAGACAAGAAAAACATACTGAAAAACATTATATTTACTGTAAGATACGGAGTCGAGCTGCATTCCCTGTCCTGTAGGCAGGCGACAGCCAAAAAAAAAAAAAAAAGTTATATTTGAAAAGTTGGGAGTTTTTCTAAAAATGGTACCAAAGAGATCTTTTCTTTCCAAGCTGTGATAAAACGTGAATAAAATCAAGACCTGCCTCACTCAGGGTCACACAATGCTTATTTGAATTTCTAATCTACCTCTGTGTTCTCCGGCAGGAACTCTGGTAGTTCAGTGGCTTCTTTCTAACCATCAAAGTAACAGGGGGAAGGGAAACAGCTTGGTATTTTTAGGCTATAAATAACAAGAGTATCATTTGAAGTTAAACATTTGAATATACATATTTGATAAGCCTAACAATTTTGCTTAATCAGTGCACCTACATTCCTGAGCTACCTCTGTATTTGTTTATAATCAGAAATGTGTCAGAGACATAAAATGGGCTTATCTTTTATAAAATACTTGGGAAGGCTGTCTACTGCATATATTGCCAGTTTCGCTTACAAAGGTCGTGCTGCCTCTTAAATAGCCTCACCCAAAAAAAAAAAAAAAAAAAAAAAAAAAAGTAAAGTTCCAGGGTGCTAATCTACACTTAAAACAATGCCCATACTTTGTTTTCTTTAAGTGTATTACTCAGGGTTAGTTGATAGTGACAGCAAAATGCTTTCTAAGCACCCTGTCTAGGAGCTGCAATTTCCACGATCATCATATTTCAGGAAGGTGCCCCAGTCTTTTGTTTGGGGCTAGGCAAGCAGAAGGTCCTCTAGCTGTCTTTCCAAGGGGGAAAGAATGCAAAGGATTTTTGTTAAAGTGAGAGCGAGCCCTTCAGGCAGGTTGTAGCTCTGTGTCTTGGTGAAATTTGGGGGGGAGGAGGGGGGTTCTTCTGTTGGAGAAGGTTTTATTGAGTGGTAGAAAATGCGCTCCCTCCCCTCTTGTGTGGTAGGTGAATATAATGTGGCTTTTGTCTTCCTAGTTCTAACTCAAGTCTCTTAATAATAATAATAAAAAAAATTTAAAATGCAAATTTTGATGTGCTCTTCCCTCAAACGCAAGCGAATCTGACTTAGAAATGGATTGTGAGCATAAAACTTGTCTCCACGCCCAAGATGAGCCCAACCAGTTTTTGGAAATGAACTCCAGAGTTTGTTCTCCTCTGAAGTTTACTTCTAAAACCTGCCCTGGTTTTGAAGCTGCTG
>VZSF01005369.1:2232611-2285505 GCA_013398295.1 Chionis minor | reverse complement strand
TTTCCCCTCGTTTTTCCCGGCGGGGCGGCGGTGGTGGCGGGGCGGGCTGCGCTGGGCGGGCTCCGGGCGCCCCCTCGTCCCTCCGGCGCTGCGAGCTCGGCCCCGAGCGGCCCGTGGCGGCTCCCGACGGGAGTTCCCCCGGCGCCGCTTTTCCCTCGGGTCGGGCCCAGGGACCGAGCGCCGGCTGGGAGCTGCGCGGGCGCTTGTAGCAGGAAAACGGTGGTAAATGGGTGTCGCTTTCCTCAGCCGCTGCAAAGGGGCGCCCGGCAGCGTCGTCCTCCCAACGCAGGGGCCACCTTTTGTCGCCCTCCCAACGCAAGGAACGAATGTCGCCCTCACAACGCAAGGGCCACCTTTCGTCGCCCTCCCAACGCAAGGGACAAGCGTCGCCCTCCCAGCGCAAGGGACGAGTGTCGCCCTCCCAACGCAAGGGACGAGTGTCACCCTCCCAATGCAAGGGCCACCTTTTGTTGTCCTCCCAACGCGAGGAACGAGCGTCGTCCTCCCAACGCAAGGGACGAGTGTCACCCTCCCAACACAAGGGTCAAGCATCACCCTCCCAATGCAAGGGCCACCTTTTGTCGCCCTCCCAACGCAAGGGACGAGTGTCGCCCTCCCAACGCAAGGGACGAGCGTTGCCCTCCCAACACAAGGGCCAAACATCGCCCTCCCAACACAAGGGATGAGGGTCGCCCTCCCAACGCAAGGGCCACCTTTCATCGCCCTCCCAACACAAGGGATGAGGGTCGCCCTCCCAACGCAAGGGCCAAGTGTCACCTTCCCAACACAAGGGCCAAGTGTCGCCCTCCCAACGCAAGGGATGTGTGTCACCCTCCCAATGCAATGGCCGAGCGTCGCCCTCCCAGTGCAAGGGCCACCTTGCTGGAGACCTGGCATGGGGAGGGTTAGAGGCGTTGTGGAGGTCCTAGGACTCAATGCCGGCTAAAAGCAGCAAGTGGATAAGCGCTGCCTGGATTGCAGGCTCCAGCCGGAATGGTGCTCGCTTGGAGACGCCTCGTGTCGCCCAGTGAGGCTGAGACCGAGGACAAGCCAGGCCCGGCTGGTTTGTGGCCCTCTGGGGGTTTTTGTTGGAAAATAAACTTTCTACTCTTCTAGCAAACCCAAAAATTTACAGTAGTTACAGGACAAGCTAGAAAATACATTCCCCAGATGTTTTTTCATAAAACCTATTTTCCCTTTATTTGTAGCTTACTGACTTACACACGTAGCGTTGGATTTGGCAGACGCAGTTGATGTGTCTGTTGTTGTTTTAAATTTTTTGTCAAAATTGTGGTTTCTCTCAAGACAGGCAGCCGCTGCCTTCACAAGCATCCTGTTCTTCTTAGCAGCGCGTAGGTGATCTTGGCCGTCTCCTGCTTCAATGCAGGGTTCACTAGCACACGGAGCTGATGTCCAGGGGAAGGCAGGCTCCCAAAAACCATCTCTGCTGGCCCCAGTCGTCCTGCGGTTGCGCTTTTTGTTGGTATCAGAAGATGGCAAGGCCAGGCTTTGTTAAGTCTAAAGAGACCTTGATTTCTTTAAGGCCTACGGAAAGTTGCATTTTCTGCATAAAGTTTGAATACTTAAATTCCCTTTGTTTACCTTTTGGCAAAAACAAATAGGCAAAAACAAATAGACAAACTAGAAAGTGTCAAACCTCATCCTTTCTCGAGAGGAATTTTAATAGATTTTTGAATGCTGCTTGATGTATTTGGTATTTAGGTGTTTGAAATGTTATATACATGCTGTATTTATTCAACTAATTAAAAAAAAAATATCCTGGATTGATTTTCCTTGACAAGGAGGGAAAAGCTTTTTTTTTTCTCTCTTATCACTTCAATTCTAATTTTTCTCTGAGGAGAGTAAAAACTAATAATACATTGACTTCAAGTTAAGGTACAATTGTCTGTATTGACAGTCCTGGTAGAGCGATCGGTGCCCTAATCAGCTCAGTATATACAATTTTATTGCATATACACCTTAATGTGTCTATTACATGTTACAGGCATGGCTGTGTGGGTACGTATGTACATGTACTAAACAAATACAGGTATGCTCGATAATATGGTGTGTCTGTGTCTCGTCATGTGGGACATGAGGCTATGGTAATGCAGAAGGCCTTTGGAGGTGCTGCAAATAGCGTGTAGATTTTTTTTTGAACTGAGATTCTGCTAAGATTATAGTAGCATTTTTCAAAGACGTCGCGTATTTGGTGTTTCTCACGCCTGACTTAGTCGTATGAGTTAACAGATTCCAGCTTTTTGTTGCTGTGCCACGTTGCTGAGCCTTCCCATATATCTGTGGGATATTCATAAAAGATGTATATGGTGCGCATTCAGCTATCTTTGAGTTGTATTCCAAGGCTGTCCCAGCGCTTGTAGCACCAGATAGACATTACAGTAAATATTCCCGGAGCATTCCAATGGGCGTGTGAGAAATAATTAGATTTTACCAGGTCACAGCTGCTCTGGCCTACTAAAAGGTCTTTAATCTGCTGTTGCAAGCTGATTTTTGACTGCGTTCTTTTATGTAGGCTTCTTGAATATATACTTCTTAAGAACATGGGTAGCCTGTAAAATGCTCTCTATAGAAATCTTGTATGTTAAGAACTTCACCACATTCTCCATCTTCTTAAAACATAGAGATTCAAGGTCTTTTGAATTCCAGGAGAATGGAGGAACTCTGTTAACACTCATGGAGTTACTCATATGTGGGGAATAAAAATATGCATATGTAACACAGATGTATCAAGCCTTAGGAATGTAATGAGATGCTTTAATTGAATTTCTAAGTTAAAATAGTGCTCTACCTGTATTTTGTTTACCAAATGAAGTAATGCTCATGACGTGGAGATTAAAGTTCTTGTCAGACCTATAGGGAAATTACCTTTCGAAGACATGGCAATCTTGTTAGCATTTAATGGGCTGAGAGAGTTTAAAAGGTGGGAAACGGGAAATGGAAAGTACTTACACTACGTAATGTGTAATAAAGATGCAAGTTTTATGCAAGTTTATAACACACACACTTGTAAGGTGTGTGACTATTGGGTCAACATGATAATGATGATGCTTGGGTTTCGGTGTGTTTATTTTCTTCTTTTTCCTGAGCACCCTGATGGTGTGATAAGAATCCCAGTTCTGGGAACTCCCTCAGCCACAGGTTGACCTGAATGACTGTCACTATGGCTTGAACGGGCTGTTTGGATCTACTTTGTCCTGCTGTAAATCACGTTCCAGTCATAAACGTTTCTGGGCAGGACATTTATGAAATGGTAAGAAACCAAACACACTGACCGGGAAGGGAAATTGAATCTGAGATCACTCATCCTCGGTGCAGAGGACAGCGAGCTGTCTTCAAGCATTGAAACTGAACCATTGCTTCTTCCAGCTTCCCAAGGACAGATTTCTTTTAGATAAAGCTGAGAGTAATAGTTTGATATTCAATGAAATACCCTGAAATGAACGTTAGTGGGTTTTAGCTTTAGGCTTTTATCAGCTTATATTGATTTTTCAAAGCAGGCTGTCCCAAGTCCAAACTAGTCATCGGTTGATTTGTAGAGACATCTAAGAAAAGAAAACACTTTAATATATGAACTTTTGGATGATGGATGTCCTGTAAGGTTTTCTGATGTTGACTTAAGTAGTGTTTCTCAGCAAATACATATTGCAGTTTGTATTAGAGTTTAATCTTTAACTGATCCGAACCATTTCAAAATTAGAATCCAATTTTGGATACATTCCTTCAAAAATAAATGCCTGTCAAATTCGGCTTTCAGCGTTGTGTATGTACATAGAGTAAGTACCTTGTCAAAGTTGGTGCAGCAGCTCTGTCTCAAACGCAACAAAACCAAGAAGGCAATCATGCGAGGCAGTCCACAGCAGAGCTAAAAAGGTATGAAGAGCCTGAAACTAAATACTTGTTTAAAATGAGATGGTTTCGAGAGTGCTGCTTTTTTTCCCCTTGACAGAGGAATGTTTGAATGGTAGGAGTTGTAATTGTGATTCTTCTTTTGTTCTGTCTGTAAGAGCCAGGAGATTAGACCACTGCACCTGTGGGCTGCTGCCCTTCCTCTTCCCTTCTCTCTCTTCTTCCCTGCTCTCTCCCTGTTCCTCTCTGCAACTCACCTGAGCAGCCCCAGGGAAAAGACCTGTCAACTCGGAAACACCCCTGATGCAACTGCATCTCTATTTTCCCTCAGGCAAATGAACAGTTTTGCTTATCAGATCATGTGCTTTTGATAGCAAAATTAAGTAACTTAATGGGGTACTTGAAATTGCAAAGCCTATGAGTAAGGTATTTGTCTCTCTTTATTTACAGAACATGCAGAGATGGATAAAGAAAGCTGACTGGGTAAAGCCCATACCAAGAAAGTTTGCTCCCAGTGCTTAAGGCCGAGTGCTTTTCGTATTGAGAAGGCAGTTTCCTCTATTTGTTAGTCCTCAAACCACGAAGCCACCATGAGAAAGCCTTTGGGAGAAACAGAACTAATCCCTTCACAGCTATGAAGATTATGGAGTTTTTGATTGCAAGCTTGACAATTTAAGCGATAGACTTTCCGTGGCTTTGAAAGGGCGTTAAAGGAAGGAAAAATACTGTTCCCTGAAAACAACCTTGAAAGCTTAGAGATTGTGAGTAACGTCTAATATGTGTGAGGAGGGATCCCGTAGAGGACAAAACTGCTGCTCTTGCGTGAGGGTAGTTCTTATATTTGCAGATTCAAGTTTTTATGGATGCAGCCTATACTGAGCCGAACAAAGCGGTAAATGCATTTTTACGTCTGCCTCCATATAAGGGCTCTCCATAGTAGAGAAATACTTAAAAAAAAATATAAAAATTCGAAACCTCCTGAAAAGGTGAAAAAAAATTAATTCTGGTGCAGTTTTGGTCTTGGACTCTTTTTCTTGGAGCTTTAATTGCTGTTTACTTGACAGCTGTGCAGGTGTAGCCTTCAAGAATAGAGAGATATGCAAGGCGGTAGCAATTTTTGGCTTGCAGAGAAGGGGTTTGGGATGGATGTGTCCTTCCTGACCATGTCCCTGTCCCTGTTTTGCCTGTTGATGTTTGTGAACTCTTTGCTGCTCCTTCTGTTGACTTCTTAGATACCAAGCAGGCACCCGTGTGGTGAAAAGTCCTGTTTCTTGTTGGATTCTTTGGGTCTAGCGGGTGTACATCCATTGGAAGATTAAATCTGCTTTCTCCATTGCTCGAGGAATTTGGCAGTTTTCAGGAGATTTTCTGGATGAAAAGTCTGGGAGCTGGAAGTTACGTTACAAAATATGAAAATGTTATCGTAAGCGCACTTAGATCACGAGTTATCTTGACGTGGTGGTTACCTAGATGGGAGAATTATTTGATGAGCGTGACTTCATTTTACAAAATTAAGGCCAGTTCTCACATTAAATATCTTGACTCAAAAGGAGACTCTCTCAGACGAAGAAATATTTTCACAGAGGAGTTAACGTTCCCCTGGTGATGTTTTTTATGGTGGAATTTCCCCTCTTCTGAGGTAGAAGTTTAAACAATGCCTGTAGCTAAAAGAAGAGTTATATTTCCATATGTGGTTTTCATAAATCTTAGTTCTTCATAGCTGTGTACCGAAAGCTTGAAATTCACATTTTTTCTCACCAGTGTACTTTCAGGTCACCAAAATGGTTCTTCTCCTGGTCCTTTCTCTTCGTTGTGTTTCGCTTCCTGACGGCCCCAGAGTTTTTGCCACCTTTCTCTTCCCTCTCAGCATGGTTGGCCTCCTTCTGCCAGGCTTTCTGCATACGCCCGGCCTCGTACCCACCTCCTCTCCTCCTCCTGCGATGCCCAACAGCTGTTCTTCTGCACATCAGACCCACGCAGGAGAGTTTACATTCCAGCTCTTCGTGCATTGATCTTCTGCCACCAGGAGCAGCTTCTGTTGAACTCTCTTCTTTCCCTTGTTGTCCTTCTCCTTTGGCTCCCTTTGACACGTTAAAGTATTTCCCATTTTCTTTCCGTCTCCTGTTGCTTCCAAATTAGGTGAGCGGTTTCACATAGGTCTAATCTTGTAAAATTACAGCGGCCGAGTTCCGTGCAGGTCTACGATGTGTGAGTTACTCGATTTGAGTATTTTGCATTCTTTGTAAACGTACAGCAGTTGCGTGGATGTAGTGCTGGTGAAGGCTTTAGGTGGTGATCTCTTATCTCTCAAAAAATGCACGCCCCCCGCTTTGCGTGCGAATCAAGTCAAAGCCTTAGCGCGCTATTTTGGCCAAACGCGCCACCCTAGTTGTTTGCGTTGTTTGCCTCTAGTCTCTGTTAACGTCTAGCAATAAGCTGGAGTCTCTGCATTTGCTGATTTGCTTGTGTAATACCTGGGTTTAAAATTACGAAAGGCTGTGTGCCAGTGTGGAATATATGAATAACTCAAAAGGAAGGGCTAAGTTTACATTGTCTGAACAGATTTGTTTAGTCGTAAGTAGGGGTGCTTATCCTGTCTTTGTCTATTCAGCAAGAGAGGACGTTTCAGAAATGGCTTCGCACGACAGCGGTTAATGCCGTTGGCAGAAAGTTCCCAGTTGATACGGTGATTAAAAAGGAGTTAACAGGAATTCTGAAATTTCTCTGGCCATGAGGAGTGTGGTTACATTTGATGAAATTCTGACTCAGAAAAAGGATATACACGCAGCAACTTTATCTCAGTTGAGAAGACGAGGCGCTCTTGTACGAGAATCAACTCCACCAGCACCATCTGTGTGAATCAGTGTGGAAGCTGGCTTGGCTTCAGCATCTGCTGGCTCTGGAAAGCTCCTTGAAGCTAAACAGAAAAAAAAAAAAAAAAAAAGTAGATGTAAGGCATATGCATATTCTTTCACATTTGCCTTTCCTGGTTATACGTTATTAATACTGATTTTACTTTTCACCAGTGAAATTTTGTCTGGAATTGGCCTGGAATGTGAAGGAGATTGCATTTCTAAAGTGTTGGCTTGCTCAGTGGGGGACTTAGTGTTTCCTTCGAGTCTCGGCAGCACATTCCTGTTGGAGGGTTTCCCGGGTATTCTAGAGCGATCCCTCTTCAGTTTTCACCCGTGTCCCACTTGCAACACCTGGAGAGAATGACTAGGAACACTGATGAGTGGAGAGAAGCTCTGCCCTGCCAGGTGTTTGCCCGGAGCCTGCTGGTGGGCACAGAAGTGAGGAGAAGGCCTGAGACCTGGGAATTGCTTTGAGCAGCTGATGGACACGCATTATTTACTCAGTATGCCTTGCTGCTGCTGAGGATGAAGTTCCTTGAAGTGGGAAGAGACTGAAGTTTCATGGCAAATAGGATCGGAAAAGTCATTTGAAGCTTAGTATCTGGAGCAGTGTTCTACATTTTCTTTTTCTTCCTTAAGCCATCTTTAATCTCCTTCCTCAAAGTTTTTGTTCTTTGGCTTTTTGTGAAATGAATGCGCACTAATTGCTTCTGCCAGTCCCAAGGCCTTGGGGGAAACGTTGGGAATCCTGAAGAGAAGCAACCTGTAGAAACCCATAAGAGACCTTCAGCTCTGTGACTCGGGAGAATGAAGGCGTTTTGTCTGAGCTCAGGATGGATGTGGCTGTGCACGATGAGCAGCACGTAAGAGATGTGTCTGAGAAGGTGACAACAGTGGCTTTGTTACTGAAGAACAGAGTCTTCTTTCTGACTCCGGATGGTTCAGAGAAGTAGGAGATTGCAGAAGGTGGGATGGAAATTTTGAGGTATGGCAGCTGTGCATTAGATGAACACTTTCATCGAGGTCTTACTGTATTTTTTCTGAGTTCCTTGTTTTTCCTCTCGCTTTAAAAGTAAGAAAAACAAACTCCTGCCTTTCACATACATAGTTGAACATGTTTTTGTCTCCTCTGGGAGTGCTCTACGCTGAGGTAGCTTTTTATCAAATTCATTGATGGGGAAAAAAGGCTTTCACAGATGCTTCATGGTCACTCTCCCACCTGCTTCTCCACTATAAAACTCACAACGCTCCACCGAAGGCTTGTGGCATCAATGCCAGAGGCTTCATCTTCATTCCCTTTGGAGAGGAGTTGAAGGTCAAAGGCAGGCCTAGGTCTGCCAACCCAGCAGGTAAAACGAAAGGCTTGTAGTACAGTCATTACAGTGTAAGTGATGCCATGGAACAGAGAGATCAGTGATATATGCTCTTGGGTGATTTGGCCTTTCGTTTCTTTGCTTGGTAGTCTAGACAGGTTATAAAACCAGAGTATAAATCAATTTCTAATTTTCAGGTATTATGACAAAACTTGTAGGTGTAAAACTCAGTTTCGCACGTTGCTATGAAAGCAAAAATTACTTGGTGGTGCGGTAGGGCTGGGTGAACCTGTGATCTGAATCAAATATGGTGTGGTTTTGTCCTCATTAAAACGTTAGTTTATCTAGTTCTAGATAACCAGGCTTTCAGATACAGTAACATGTGTGAGAAATATTTAATTTCCACTTATTGATGAAAAAAATGAATCTTCATTTGAATGAGAGAAACAGACCAGGTCCCCTAATTAAAACTGGAGTAGTTCTTGACCTTGACAATGGTTCTTTAAAATCATGCCTTTCCAAAACCACCAGCGGTGCCTGAACTAGCGCATTATTTATAGTTGTTGTTCAGCTGATACAAATCTCAGCGTGTCTTTCGATAGAGGAAAAAAGACGCAAGATGCTTGTTAGAATAGAAGTGTAGTTTTATACATAGAACTTCAAACCTTTTGCAAATAAATGACCGTAGTATCTGCCGAGATACAAAATATGATTTTTGGAAGCAATGCTCGAAACATTTGCTTTTGTAGTTTTGAAGCACTAAAACCGGAAGTTTGCCTTGCAAATGCCAGCAGATGCAACACCCAGACTCCGAGAGAAGCTCAGGAAGAGCTGTTAACAGCTGCTCTGGGAAATTACCTTCATATTTAAATATGAACACGTCTAAAAATAACCCCAACGAGAAATGAAAACTCTATTTGTTGTTAGCTTGCCTAGCATTTGTCTTTATTTCTAGTTTATGTTATTTTATGTTATTGTTCGTGGATATAACAAAGCCTATTTCATTTCTACTTGATCATTTTTCCCAGGGGATGTAGAGAGGCTCTGATTGCAATTGTAAATTCTTCAGCGAACAAGTCATGATTGCTGTGGATTGTTCAAGCACAATCATTGCGGGCCTGTGCCGGGTCAGCGCTGAGCTCCGGGCGCACAGCGGAGCCTAGAAGCGTCCTTATAACAGAAGGGATTCGGGTTATTGAGTTCAGTTCCCTGGTTCTCCAGGCAAGAGCATCAAAACTGGGGTCTGACAGTACAGCTGGGCTGTCCCGATGACCACAGAGGGCAGCCCCGTCTCCGCTGTTCCATCAGCGCTTGTGTTTGGCCAAGCCTTTAGTTGGCTCAGCTGCCAGAAAATATTGTTTCACCCCAAAATAAACTGCGTTCCGCCGGTGCTGCTTTTCCATCCGGCTCTTGATGGAGCCGGACGTGTGGTGGTGCCTGCGCCCCTGCAGAAAGGGAGTAGGGACCATCCTGTCCCGCCGCGGCTCGGTGGGTAGGTCAGGCGTGCTGCTCTGCTTGGCTTTTGTGGTGGGCTTTGACAGCGCTGCAGGTCTGCTTTTCGGGAAGCCGAAAAGTCAGGTTTGAAGCCTCGAATAGGGGCTCTGCTTAGCGCCCACAGATTGAGTGGAAACTCACTGTGTACGCGTGCGCGTGGAACGGTTTCAAGTGGAACACATCAGCTGGAAGAGCAGCTGATCCAGCTCGGAATGACAGCCAGTGACAGCGCATGTCACGAATTGCTGCTGGCTCCTTTTCACTTATTTGTTTATTTACTTCACCGTTCTGTGCTGCCTGCGAAACAACTGCAAAGCCCCGCTGCCGGCTCGTTAGCGGCGGTCTTCCGCCCGCCGGCACCGTTCCAAACCGACTTCAGCGCTGCATCTGTGAACTTCTGCCTTAGAGCTCGTGTATAAACTTGTTCGTAGTAAACGTGCGAGTTTGGCATATGCGGCGATCAACTTTCTTATGGTTTATGTCGCCTGTCATATTACTACAAAAACAGTTTCCTTCTTTGCTTTTTAATTTCTGAAACTAAAAAATACTCGGTTCTTACTGTAACCTGTAACACTCCCTTTACTGTATTTTTTTAAATGATGCATACGGTAACACGCTGGGGCTGTCACTGTGGAATTACTTTGTTGTTTTCCTGATGGTCGTTAAGGATTGTAGTATGTTGGCAAAATGCCTCACCGAAAGGATTGTGGTATTGGCACGGAAACTGGCACTTTTGTCAAATTGTGTGGCAGCTGTTCGTTTTGTCATGACTAGCAACCCTTTGCTCTCTCGCAATGTGGTGCTCGCATTACTTAAGATTTCAAGTAGAAACAGTCTCTTGAAACTATTGATGGAACGTGCAGTTTATTCTGGTAGTCACCTGGGCAGCGGGGTTGCTGCTTGGTGGCTACCAAGAAGAGTACGGTTCATTAATCCTATGTAGCCGGCCATGAAATCCAACCACCTTCTCCTCCACGGGTTTTTTAGGGTTCTTTTCCCTCTTAGAGGTGAAGAGAAATTATTAACATCGACCATTAGTGACTGCTGGAAAAACACGACTGCAACCGGTGTAAAACCAGGGATGCTATGGAGAAACACCAGGAACTGGTGGTTGGTCCTTTGCTGTGAGGTCCCACTCAGGAGAAGACTGTACGGCAGAAAAGCGTGTTCCTGTGTGCTGGGCTGGAGAGGCAGGAGGATATGGGATGGTTTTGCATTCTCCTTTCGGCTAGCAAACGTGTTGCTGTGTTGTGTTTGCGGCAAAAAGCAGAGGTAGATGAGAACGAAGGCGGCCAAACCAGAAGTCATTTACAAGAATAACGATGAGGCATCGCTGCAACAGGCACTGACCTGTTGCTGGCCTGTGAAGGATTGCACCTTTCCTCTTTGAAGCTCTATAAGTTTAATAGTTTTTTACCTGAAAACTTGCTAATTCTGTTGGATATCCTTATAATACCATAGATATTATATTACATGTACTTTTTAGATTTCATCTCGTGTGAGAAGTACCTTGCCTGGATTATACGCATCTTTTTGAAATTGCAAATCAAGGTTCCTTTAAAGTTTTTGGGTTTCCAAACTGAGCTAAGCCTTTTTGAGATTGTTTCAGAAGTGGGTGTTGTGAATGCAGGCATTAGTGTGTTGTTTAGAAAACAGATGTTATTTGATATCTTCAAATCATCTGCCTTTTTTCTGGGTTAAGAGGGAGCACCCTGCAGACAAAGAGGACTTTTAAAACCTGTGCCCTGTTGCCTGCCAGCTCCTTTACCTCTTTCTGGAGGACTTAGTCATCCACGTAGTTAGTGGTGTGGCTCCTTTAATGTAGGTACTTGAGGCCTGTGTTTTGGGTCTGCTATTTCAAATGGAGTTAATAGAATATGCCTTTTTAAATTTTAAAACAATTACTTTATAATAGTATATTGCAGTGATCTGCAGCACAGGAGACAAATTGGTTAGCGGTACAGGAGTAAATAAGCTGCTAGAATAAGGAAAAAAAACCACATTTAGATGTATAAAGGAAATATTTTATGGCTTCTAGAACTTTTTTTATAATTGAGTGTGACTGCTTTCCTCCCTGTCTATGCTCTGCACATGTGTGCACATACATACTTTCCTTACATTCCAAATGTTTCTGATCAGAGCAGCTAGTTTCAGGCAAAAGTGTTGTTAGGAAAATACCAACCCTGGAAACGGCAGCTATTGAAAGATTAGAAGTGACTGAAAACAAAATCTTGTAAAAGAATTTCTGATGTAATTGTAACATAATTTGCTGCTGCTCTTGCTCCGCTATGGCATGATTAAGTACTGAATTTGAATCAGCTTTTAAAAGAAAATGCTTAGTTTCATTCCACAGCACAATTGGCAACTAAATAAAAGTCCAGACTGGATTTTTTTTTTTTTTCTTTCCAGCCCTCGTTTCACAGAGAAAGAAAAATGTACATAGAGTCTTTTGTATTTTGCAGAGAGGAAGTGTAGCACAATAGACCGTCAGAGGAAAGCAATTCCGATAATCAGTTTTCTGTACTACTTATTACAACTGGTCAGGACTGGGTTTTAATTAAATTTTAGGGATAAAGGACAATAGTGTGTGCTAAGGATGGCGAGTCAGCTTAAACTTAGAATTTCCTGGCTTTTATCCATTTCTGTGCCAACTCAGTAGTACTTAAATGTGTGACTTCAGATGGGATTCTCTTGTATAGAAAGTAATAACTGTTGAGGGTTTAGGAGTTTTTCAAAGAATTTCTTTTGACTTCCAGAGTAGGTTATTTTTCCTTGGGTGGGTAACAGGAGTGTGGCACGTGGTAGTGCCCCCTTCTGTGCCAAGCTTCAGGCACTGTGTGCTTGTACAGTACCTTGGCAGGCTTATTAGTTTGTTGTTATTTTTTTAAACGTCAAATATAATGATTTCAAAAGGATAGTTTATTAAGAGCCACTGCGTTTTGACTCTTAAATGTTTTGTGTCAGGTTCACAGAGGATGAAAGTAACCTGGCGTGCCATTATGACATTTAGCTTGACCTTCTGTATAATGGAGCCCAAATAACCTCTCAGCATTTTTTTTTTTTTTTTCTTTTGTATCAGAGCTGTCACAACTTCAAAAAGCATCTGATCTTCCAAGGTGAAAGGAAGAATCTACTGCATATCTTAAATATTAACTGTTGCATGATTGCCCTTCAAGCTGCCCTCTCTATTAAAATCCGTTCTCTCTAGTTTGTGATTTTTCTGGCTTCAGTGGCTTTGGACATTCCCTGCAGGATGAGTAATCTACTTGTTAAGAGTTCTCTTATATTCTGCGGTTTAATGGCTGCAGGTAAATCACTCTTAACTTGCTGTTGGATATGTGTATTGATTACATTCCTCTGCTTGCCCCCATTGAAGCAAATTTTCTAGGTTTGTAATTCCTTCTTGTAGAGCTTCTAGTGCTTTTCTAGAGCCATTAACATTTTTTCCCCCAGGGTGGATACAGCTGCAGCAGCGATAGCTTCAGATAGAGCTCTACCAACAGACCATTTGAATTCTTCACTGACAGCACCCCCACTTCTGCATGAGTTTCTCAGGCTGGCTTAAACCAATTTTATAGAATTCTGTTTCGTAGACACAGCTACGGCATTAAAAAACGAAAAGCAAAAGGGGCTGTCTTACAGGCAGCGTGGAATTTTGTATTTTTTGTATTCTTTAATAATCAACAAGAATATCTTCATATCTTGAACTGGTACTCCTGCATGTTTATTCATAAACAAGCATTGCTGTTTCAGCATCTACTTGACGGGGCATGATATTGATTAGATAATTAAATAAAATACACTAATTCCTGAGAACCCCCAAACACTATGTTATTATATGTTTAATTTACCTGCTGTGAAAGAAGAGACTGCTTCATAAACTTTCCCTTTTTCCTTTTGTGGGTAATACACTCAGCTAAACTGGTGTGTTACGTACGTGCTGTGCTGTATGTAGCTCTTCAGCAATGATGGGAGAAAGTTTTTAAAAACCAACATAATAAATCAATACACAAATTAGATCCTTGGTATCTATCTGCTTTTTAACTGGTGTTATAGGTTACATTTATGGTCCTACATGGCATGGGTTGGGATCCCTAACATTTTAAAAGCTTTTAGGCTTAAAAAAATGATCGTAAATTAGCTAATTTTAATCTAGAATTAATTTCCTTGACTAAATTATAAACCACTTGAAAATGGAAGCGCCTTTGAGTTTTGCTGACACATCCTTAAAGTGAACATTGCTAGCTTCACAGTACACAACTGTATAAACAACGTTAATAAGCCTAATTATTAAGACTGTAAATATTTGGGTTGGTATTTGTCATAGCATTTTGTTAGGGCAAGTTCCTATACTGTATTTATTCGAAGTGTAAGGCATACGCTGCTTTTACACAGATGTTCAAAATCAGTGTATTCAGGCTGCTTATTCCCACTCACTTTCATGAATCATTTGAAAAGGGGGAATGGAAAACGCTGACAATTTTATCAAACGCCTTCACAGAAACACATTAATAAATACTTTCTGCACGCCCCCAAAAGCTTGAATTAACAATAAACCCCATGTGAGAATATGAAATTGATACCTGCTACGCCTTTTTTTCCTGTGTTTGTGCTGTAAATGGTACAGGGAAGGCTATTGAGTAATTTTGTTCAATGGTGGGTTATACGTTGCTTTTACGGAGACCAATTTTCTACTTTAGACAACAGAAGCTCTAGTTGTTTTGCTTTTTTTTTTTAATTCTAATAGCTGAAAAATTATTTCAGCTAGTCTTGCTTATCATATAACAATAAAGCTTTAGGGCAATTGACCCCGCTGACCTTAATTCCCAGGAAACTGTCACGTTTCTTCTTTATTCCTTTGTTCAGCCTAACAATGTGACCCAAAATACTACCGAGCTTGAAAGTTTCTCAGCGTTGTAAGGTCAAGCTTTGGTCGCCATAGTTACAGTTCGGCTCGGCGGGTCAGAGGGCAAATAGATTAATGATGTCAGACACATCTTTAAATGGTTCTTACACCGCTTCGCCATGCGGTAAGCAGCTGAGCATATTTGATATGACAAAGGCCTTCTTAAGTCTTGCTAATAGGAGGATCTTTGGAGACGTCTGATGGAAAGGTCCTTTCCGCTGGGCGCCGGCGCTCAATATCAAGCGGCGGTGGGCATTGGCGGCGGGCTGTTTCGCTTTGCACCGTCGGAAGAATATTGCAAAGAGTGGATAAATAGCCCCTGCTCCGCTGCCCCTTTCTTGCTGGGCGTCCCATTCTTTTGTCCAGGATTCAGTCCGGTGGTTAAAAGCCCCGGAGAGGATGTAAAATAGGAAGCTGGAAGAATATATTAGCATTCTTGATGAAAGACGGGCTCTCTCCTTCGCAGCGGTGAGGTGATGCGCAAGCCAAGAGTCATGTGGTTTATGTGCCTGCTTTCTGTTAGTCATCAATAAAAGCCCTCCTTCAGACATGTAAGTCACCCATATATTAAAAACATATCTAGGTTCTTCCTCTAGATAATGAGACTTTTTAAATTAAAAAAGGAAATACGGCTCGCTCGATGAGTTACGTGGGTTCCTCGTGGAATAGGCCTTGGTGCTTTGGTGTAACGTAGCACATTTGTGTAAGAATTCAATAAGACCGAGCAGCTGTATGATCATTTTAATTTACAAGCGAGAAGCTTTTGCTTGTATAAGACCTTATTACTCGCACACCTGCACTATTGCGCTTTTCTCGGAGCATGAAGCGTGTTGCGCAAAAATGAGAAGCCGTGGCTGACCTTACGTCATCGCTAGGTTAGCTTTAATAAAACAACACAAATCAACCCCCCTCCTCCAAAAGTACTTTCATGAGCACTGTATCTGAGTATCTTCGGCAAACCCCCGGTTTTGAAACACTGTCTGCATAAACCCTGAATTTATTCTTGAACTGGAAATCCAACTAATGGCATGTGTAAAGGAATGGAAGGAATAAAGAAGTTTATCGTGAAGTATGTAAGCAAAATCAATATTTTTCCTTATATATATATACACTACCCTTCATCAAAATGCATTATCGGTTCATCATCGGGATAGTTGACACCAGGAAAGTAGGAACTGTTGATATAAAACTGATTTAGTTGAAGAGTGGGGTCAGAGCCTCTCGCTGAGTGTGCAGGTGCTGGTGGGTGGAAGAGCCGCGTCGGTCCTGGGGTGGCCTGGTTTACCTGGGGATGTTTCACGGCCTTTTCTTGCAGAACCGTGTAGCATTTCCTTTTCCAACCCACTGGAATTAACTCCAGCGGAAGAATTTGGAAACCTGATGAGCAGCAAAATAAATGCTGATCTGTCAGGGGTTATTCTATTGGGCCATATTAGGGGAGTAACAAACAAATATTTACGTTCTGTAAAATAAGAGTCATTAATACACTACTTCTGCCTCTGAAAGGTGAGTTGTTAGCTTTTTGGGTAGTTTTCCTAAACTGCTTTTATGTTAATATTTGGTATTTAACAGGTTCTGTTCCTTTCAGTCTGGAGTTTCAGGAATGCAAAGTTGTCCGTATTCTGATGCTAATGAAGAATCAACCGTAGACCACTCTCATCAGGTTTAAATGTTTTATTGTTGTTGCTGCAAGAGGAAAGAAGGGATTCCTCTTTATTTTCTGGTATTACTTTTCCAGCCCCGTAAGATACATTACAGCCTTTTACTTTAGAGCCGTCTCGTTGCCTTGGCCCGGCGCAAAGTTCCCTTTTCTTGCGCAGAAAACTAACGTAGTCCTTGAGAGGGAAGTGCTGTCCCCCGTTTCTTGTGCTCCCAGCGCCCTTCTCCCCCAGCCCAAATTGTTTCCCTGCCACTCTCACGTCCTCCCCACCGAACGCATTCGGGTTTGGCGGCTGTTTCTTCAGCCCGCTCTGCAAGTATGTTCCAATTCCTTCAACTCTTCTCATGTATAAATTCTTGCCATCTTATTTGTGTTTTGGAGACTTTCATCTGTCGGCTGAGTTTAAGGAGTTAACTGTACTTTAAAAATAAGAGTATTTCTCTTAAAGAGTAATTTGGGTTTTCTTGGCCTTGGGAAGGAAAACTGCAGAGTTTCGTGTAGAATCATAGAATCATAGAATCACTTGGGTTGGAAGAGACCTTCAAGATCATCGAGTCCAACCATAACCTACACTACCAAAACCACCACTAACCCATGTCCCTCAGCACCACGTCCACCCGTCTTTTAAATACCTCCAGGGACGGCGATTCCACCACCTCCCTGGGCAGCCTGTTCCAATGCCTGATAACCCTTTCGGTAAAGAAGTTTTTCCTAATCTCCAACCTAAACCTCCCCTGGCACAACTTGAGGCCATTTCCTCTTGTCCTGTCGCTTGTTCCTTGGGAGAAGAGATTGACCCCACCTGGCTACGACCTCCTTTCAGGGAGTTGTAGAGAGTGAGAAGGTCTCCCCTCAACCTTCTCTTCTCCAGGCTGAACAATCCCAACTCTCTCAGCTGCTCCTCATAAGACTTGTTGTATATGTGACATATTTGGGGTACTAAATACTGTGACTTAGCCCGGGGCGTACAACCAACGTGGGAGAGGATATCTTAATGCGATCGTCGCGGGGCAGCGCCGCTCACACAGAAAAACCCAATTCGTGTTGCTAGAGCACTATGCGCTCAATGAGTAAAGCCCTGCTGGTTCTTCCACTGGCACCATCCTGGCACAGGGAGAATCGTTTCCAGTGTCGACCTCTTAATGCAAAGCTATTCTCCTGCAAGACGAAGGAAAAGCAGCTGCTGCAAACTGTTCTGCTTGTCTCCCTACAGCTCTGGGCACCTTTCAGTGCTTTAGCGACAGAACAGCTCAACGAAGGTATTTCTTAATGTGGCCACTACTGAGCTCGCAGCACTTGTGTCCTCTGGGAGTTGGCAAATACTGTTGCTGGAGTTGGATTTGGCTGTGATGATTTGATGATCAGTAACGACGCTATTCTTTATGGTCTTTATTTTGAATCAATGGTATGTGATTGACAGAATCACATAATTAAAAACAAAAAAAACCAACCCCACAACGCTAAACTTGAAACACCAGCCAGCTACCGAAACGTGCTTGTGATGTGGGAAAATGTAAGATTGCATTCTTTTGTACATAAATTGATTTAGACACTGAAAATGTACCCTAAGATCCCTTGATTTCTAAAACCTTACAGTTTGTGCTTCACTAGTTAGCCTGTTAGTATGGTTAGGAACTATGTCTAAAATCATACTATTATTCTATAATACTGGAAAAGAAAAAGGTCAGACTTAAGTTTCCATGTCCCAGTGATGAAGGGTATTAAAGGGGTTTGCATCTCCTTAATTGATGAAAAGTGATTCCCTGCTGGAGGCAGACAACTGGGATATAATAAAAGAACTGTAAACCTAATGAAGCAAATACTGTAAGAAGAAAAAATGAATTAGGGATCTCTGGCTTCAAATTTGTGTGCCATATACTTCCAGGATAACCACTAAACTCAAGATACTTGGTAACTTAATGGTCATTTTGTTTGCTAGATTTTAATTTGTATGTTTTTGACAGAGGTTGTAGCCACATGTTCTGATGGACTTTTTTTTTTTTTGGTCTTCATTAAACACCTATATCCTTCACTGCCTTGAAAATCAGTCCTTGAAAATGACTTGACAGCAGAGCGTGCTTTCCCTTACCAGCTCTCCCCTGCTTTGAACAAAATCATGGTCTTTTCTTTTGCAGATACTTTTCTTACAGCTCCACGAAGCCCCTGTTTTTCTCATGCTCTCTAGCGTTGCCCCGTCAGTAGTTCCTGTGTCCCAGCTTTTATTTCCAGTAAACCTCGAGGCGGTTACTGGTGCGTGTCTTCCCCTATCTGAAAATAATTCTTCTTCCTTATGGTCTCTAGGACAGCCTGTGCTAGTCACTTCAAAGGTCTGGTTTCTTTCAGGGAAACGGTTGATAGGAATGGAAACTTCCACAATCCTTTCCTGATGTTGATAGGGGAGCTCTGATTTATGTGAGATATAATTCTTCTAGTTTTAAGTTTTACAGTTCGTGAAGTCACTTGTGTCCAGGGTATTATTCGATTAGGTATCCATTTTCTTAATAAAAATCTTGGATAAGAGGAGGCTCAACGCGATGGTTCAGAAAGGGAACTGTTAAAAAAATACTGAATATTGTAATTATTTTTTCAGGATATTTGGTTTTATACTAATCTTACTGTGCAAAATGAAATTGCTCAAGCACGACTTCCAGTGGATTTTAGTCTACTTCTGAAGAACAATTTTAGTGTGTTGTAATTAAGTAACTTCTGATATCTCCATGTTATCAAGTACTGTGATTTTTGGTTCGTTGGGGTTTTTTTTGCCACAACGAAGCCGATTATCCCTGCCACTGCCATCCTCATCGCTGCATAAAAATAAACTTGTTGACCTAAAGTTTTCATGTTTTGTGTGTCTCAAAAAATTTATTTGGAAAACTCCAAATGAAGACTTTTCAATTTGAAGCACGCTGGAGTTGCCCTGAACTTTGAAAGTGGCACAAAAGTAGATTTTTCACAGTGATTTCCTAAAAAAATGAAGCTTGTGCCATTGCACGTGGGGTGTGGGTGCGTGGACAGTCGGGTACAGCCACTTTTAAGCTGTTTACCAATTTAAGACAAATGTGAATGATTTGATGGGGCAAAACCTGGAGTAGCCAAATATACTGACATGCTGCTTTTTTAATATGAAGTTTAAAAAACCCCTCGAGTGTCACGTCTGATCGGATTGTCTGCCATTATAAACGGTGTCTGGCAGAGTGGATGTAATTTGTGTACAAAAATGAAACGAGCGCTTAAGGGTAGAAAGTACTGCAGCTTTTTTAGTACAAACACAAGCATAACGCAGGCTGCTTGTCAAGGCCTCTCTTTTTTCTATATTAAATCTCATCATTTACTCTGTACTACTGCTTAGGTAATGTTTCATTTTAATTCCATTCAGAGCTAACATCTTCATTTTTGTCAAGCATCTGACATTTCTTTTTGGTCAAGAACTCTTTTGAAGTGCCCGGGAGTACTACTTGCAGCTGCATAAATGGTTTCTCACTGTAATTATGATCCCGTTTCTCTAAGGTATACAAGGGGAGAAACAAAAGGGGGCTTCCCCTAATCCTACTTACATCCAAGAATGGCAAAAACAAATCAGAGACTGTAAAAATAATTCTAGTAGATTTTGAGGAATTCAGGAGTTGGCAAGGAGTTGCAGTAGGTACTTTTCTTTGCAGATGTTTAAAGTGGAAACTAAATAGTGTGACTTAGCTAGTATCAAAAACCCAATATTTAAAAAGTTGATTTAGAAGCAGAGTAAGAAGGAGGCAGGCATTTTTCCCTTGATAGAACTGGAGATAGGGTAATCATCTTAGAGGAGGCTTGAAAATCAAAATGCATAAACAAAGTTCAATTTAGTTGTACGTGTGTATCCTTTCAGCTGGTAGACCAAATTATTCTGATTGTTCCTCATCAGATTTCAGTCCTTCTGTTTCGTGCTGTTTATATTAACTTCCATTAACCTACATGTTTTGAGTGAAAGTTTAAAATGGGCTATGAAAATTGCTTTCATCACTTCTCAATTTTAAAATAAGCATCAATGCTGGATTACTCGGTTCCTATAATAGATTAGTTTTAATCCGCAATAATGTAACCCAGAATGACTGCACGTTTTTAAATGGAAGTTTAAAAGGTTGATTTTTTTATTTTGGTCAGTGATTTTAACAGATTTGCAGCACACGTAAGAAAGAGTTGTGTTTACCGAATGCTAGAAATGAGATATTTAGGAGTTTTTGCTTTTGCAGTTGAGTTATCTTGTTGCACTTTTATGTAATGCACTTACAGTAGTAAATCTATAAATTGAATAGCCTGAACTTGCTGTTTCTATGCACAGGTTAGCTTTGAGTTTGAGGACCTTTTCCATTCTTTTAAAATCATCGGTGATGAATATAGTCTAGGGATCTGAGAGTATATATATGCATATATCTTAAGCATTGTTGTTTGCTGAATAATTCATGTGAAAGCTGCTCATAAAGCTTGGCTAGTAATGTACCTTTGAAAGGTATTACCGTCAATATCTGACATGCCTTTGATTTCCACTAATGATATGTAACCAGGAAGACTGCTTAATCTGTCACTGTGTATAAATCATTGTATTTGGGTGGTCAAGGAGACCACTGTATTTGGTAGTTGGGGAATGTAAATCCCTAATTCATCACTGGTAAACTGGATTTCTAAGTGCTGCTTTATATGTTCCGTTGTAGGTCTTTGTTCATAACATGTTCGATGGGTTTGGAGCTGGTAAGAGGTGAAACTGCGCAGAAAAGCATTTATTTAATGCTAAAATCCCGGCACGTAACGGTCATTTGAATAAGGAGAACTGAAATGTAGAGCAACAAAAGGTGAATAAACTATAAATGAGCAATGAACTACTAACCAGCTGTTATGTTCCATTTTCGGAGCCAAACAAATTAATGCAAAGGAAGAAACCCGAGGAGAACAGAAAAGGATTTTTGAAGCAAAACACAAATAAACGAGTAGGGCGAAGAATGAAGCGGGAGGCCGGCTCGGTCAGGATGGCAGGCAAGGATGCGGTCCTTAATTGTTTCGGAACGCTGTGCCCTTCCGCAGCGTGCGGGCACGCACGGGCACAGGCTGCGCCTCCGTGGTGTATTTTATCCTCATTTCCCAGCTGAAGAAGCGAAGATGCTTTACGCGGCGCTACAGAAGGACTCGGTGTGGAGCTGAGATTAGAATTTCGTTTGATCAGCTTCGAGCGAGAAGCAAGCACAGGCAGTCAGAAAGTGCTGAACAGCCTGTCGATACACCTATGGAAGGCTTTGCCGGGTGGAAAAGTTATTCTTGTGTAGTAAGTGACATATTTGGGTGACAAAATATCACCAGCCTTGTAAGAAATAAGTTCGTCGTTTCGTGCAGTTTTGGCAGTTATCTTCACGACCGCATCGTAGGCTGATTCTGTTGGAGGAAAGCAAAGGGAATGAAGGGGATTAGGATTTTGAGTTTTACGAACAGGGGAGAAAATAGCCATGATGCTTTTTATCTGGTAAAAACTGCCTTTAGTTTCCAACTAAATATAAAAGCTATTGGGAAGGAAAAAAGCAAGAAGCTGTGAACGTTTAGTGGGATGAGCGTGAAATAATTAAGCATTGCTGGAAAAAAATACATTTTGAGGTTAGTCCAAAAGTTTGCACAAAGGACGTAGGATAGTCTCAATGAATCCACACCTTTTGTACGTGTCACACGAAATAAGGGATCCTGAAAAATAAATTCCTGTTAAGTGCTGTTTGACACACCCCACTGTATTTAATGCTGGTTAAAGAATCACGAGCAGACTGGTTCAAAACAATGCAGCCAGCTGATGAATCAATTGGTCATTTGCATTTTATGGAAATTAGCGGTGTACACCTTGTTTCATTGCATCAGGCTAAAATGACGGGTGATAAGTCAACTTGTTTACTTTGAAGATAATACTGAGTTTGAATAGTTCAGAAAAAGCCAACGTATAAAAAGAAGTTAAGAAAAAGGAAATTATTTTCCTTTGTGGAAATTATTTTCCTTTTTGGAAAGTATTTTGTGCGTCCCGGGGGGGGGGAAAAAGTGCCCAGGAAATAAAAAAATAGGGCAGCACATGGTTATGGTGACTTAGGTGGACTATGGACTTAGGTGATAAATACTAAAAATGATGGGAGTAGCTTCACGACTTGGTTGTCTTATGAAGAATTCAAAGTTGGGTTTTTTTTTTTCCCCTAGTAGCAAAGAAAAGTCAGATACACAAACCCAGCAGCCGCTTGCCCTGCTGAGATGGGCTACTGAAATGCAGGCAGGAGTTGGCCTCCGTAGCCAGGCGAAACCTCTGCGGTGGCCTGTCTCTCCAACCCCAACACCGGGAACTTCAGCCCTGGCCCCGAGATCTGCCGGGCCATCTTGTCTCTTTCCCCACCTCTCCATGGAGGAAAGTGGTCTGGAAGCAGCAGATGAATGGAAAACTGCTCTTGGAAAAAGAGCTTCAGCCCTTGACTCTTTACGTCAAGTTGAAAACTGGAGTTCTTGTGTCAAGAACTCAGAAGTAAGCTGAATTTTTCTTTAAAAGTGAGAGGGTGAAGGATGTTAGACACGGATAAAGGAAAAGTATTGTACGGAACTTAAAAGGCAAAACAACAATGCAGTATCTTAATTGGATCCTATAAAAACATTTACTCCAGTATGGTAGTTACCCTTTTATCGTTGTTTTGCAGTTTCTAAGGCATTATAGAGAAATAATTTAATTTCTATGTTTACTTTGAAATGAACTAATGCATAATGCTAGGTTTTCTGTTTTATGACTTGCGTTATTGCTTCACTGTATTAAAATGCTCTCCGAGTTCTTTAACCGGCACAGATCTGGTGATAATTGAAATCTAAGAATCAGTTCTCTATACAAAGAAAAGGACAGATTATTTGTTTTTTCCCTATGGTGAAGGAAATATTGATTAAGTCGATTGCACGGCAATAGGAAAACTGAGGGGAAAAAATGTCTGTGATTTTTAGATTGCCTTCTTTCGGTGCATAAGGATATTTAGCAGCGTGCGGGAGCGGAGATCGTGAGGCCGGATACGTGGAAGCAAAACCTGCACTGGAGTTACGTGGTTCTCACACCTTTCTCGCTTGAAGTGCAATTATTTTCATATCCCAAAGAACCAAAAATCAATGGGCCGGATTTCCTTGGTTTTAATAAGCGAGCTGATTTTTTTAAGTGACTAATCTGTGCGTATCTCCTATTACAGTCTTTAAACTTCCTACTGCTTTTAAGAAGCCTTTACAAATGGCATTATTTTTTTCCCCCTCTCTTCTAAAGCTGTGTTTGGCGGGGGGGGACACGACTTTGTGTGAGGTCCTTGAAGCCCCGCTGGGCATGGCTGACCCCGGTCTTTCCACCCTGCGCCGAGCTCCTGCACGCTCCCGTTTGCAGCTTTACCGTCGTAAGTGTAACGTGAACTTGGAACAGGGCTAAGAATGCAATTCTAGGCAGACATTTGGCTGACTTCCCCCTCTCCCCCCCATTTAAACAGAAACAAATATTCCTTCTGATTTTGGTGACAAGATGCTGCGTATATGGTTTAAGTACTAGTTCACGGCAGTAATTGCTGCTGTGTGCCAGTTTGTGAAAGGAAGCCACGATTTGCCTGGTTTTCATGGATTTTCAGATTATACCGCATCACCAGTCGCTGGTGGTTGTTGCTTTGCAGCGCCGAATTTTAAGGAGAAACAGTGCAAAGATGGAGTTTCTTGTAACAGTGAGCCCTGAGCTGCATTAGTCATGTTGGAGAAAGGCTGATGATGCTTCTGGAGAAGGTTGTTTCTGCCCGTGATGGGCTGTTTTGGTGACTGAGTAGGTGACTCGGTTCTCGACAGCTGTCAATCTGGGTGGTTTCAACCTCTGAATCTGAACCGCTGTTTTGCCTCGGTGATGCTTATATCTGATTTTGTTTTGTTAGTTTGCTTTGTCTCCTCTGCTCATTGAAGTTCTGGTCTCTGTGTTGTCTCTTCCTTTGGAGCGGCAAACCTGGCATCGCTTTCCTGGAGTCCTCTCCACGCGCAAAGATATCGTTAGCCTGCTGGTTTTCAATTCTATTTTGTTAAGAAAAATATGGAATCTGCAGGAAAGATGATATATTTTAAAACCAGAAAAAAGGGTGTAAAGATGAATAATGAAGTTCCCTTTGTCCACAATGGCTAATATAAGGTGTGTGTGTATATATAAATACATGTATATATATATATATATAAAAGATACCTCAGCTGGGAAATGGCTGGCTGAAAATCAAGATGAAATTGTCAGAATGAATATGTATGTATCTGTCTAAGCAATTTTTTAAATGCACTTTGACCATCACATAAACTGAATTTCACTGATTTTTTTTTTCTAAGGAAAAAAAAAAAAAACCAAACAGGAGAGGAATGTCTTTGAAAGTTTCCCTGAGATGTAGCCTGGATTACATTTTTTGTAGGCACAAATCACAGAACCTGCTCTGCAGCTTATAAATAAAGTATTGGCTTTGTTGTGTCCAGTTGTGAATTATGAATAGCAGTGCTTAAAAAGTGAAAAGCTACAATACTTTGCAGACTATTGACTGAAATTAGAGAAGTTTAATACTTTAGTTTTTTTAGAATGACTCTCAAGGTGCTCTAGTAGATTAATCTTGCCATTTTTTTAAAGCACTTAAATCACATACATCATGCCATTTATGGAACTGTGTCACACGTGTTGTTTGAGTAGATAACACTAGTTAAATATTAAATAAATTTTAAAACAGAAGTAAATTTGGTCCAGCACTAGAATACTGAAGCCTGGAGACCTCGTGTCCCTCCCCAGCTGTGCTGTAATTTTGTGACCTATTGCGTGCAGTCTGTTAACGTTTATTTCCCTGGCTCAGGAACGGGCGGGTAGGTAAGGAATTTACCTAACGGAGAAATTTTATTAAATGAATAGCATGCTAGTAATTAGGTGTGCATATAATAATGTTAATTTTTTGGAAATACTTCACTCACTATCCCGGATTAAATTTGAACGTTGTCAAGAGGGGAACTGGGCCATCACCTTTTACTTAATGCCTTCAAGTCTGCCCATTTTATTCATAATAATTTAAAGAGAAAAGACTGCCCTTTCTCTTGCTGCACAGAACAGATCAGGCAAAGCATAGTTGCCCTACATTTAATTGTCAAGTCCAGCCTAATTTTCAATATCTCTGAAATTCCTGGCCTGGTTTTGTGTTATGGAAGATGAAATTATCAGCCACACAAACTTCTCTGTAGTTGCTCAAAACTTGAGTATGAAATTTTAAAATAAGTATTCTGGTGTAAGCGTGACAATATTTCAAAATTTATGGAAAATTCCTGTGCCGTGTGGAATCTTTGAAATGGGAAAGGAGATTTTATCTCTCCTCCTGTTCTCATGCTTATGCGCTCCTCTGTGTCAGATTTGCAAATGTCTCAGATCTGGTACTGTGTGTTGCTAGGTGGCACAGATGATAAAAGATGAATTTTCAGTGTTCCTCTAAATGATTTTGTTTGTGGTTGATCTGTGTGTATTGGTGACTTTTTTTTTTTTTTTTCTTCTGGGGGTGGTGTGATGGTGGGGAGGAGGAGAGGTGCTACATGCAGGTTTAGAAAGCAAATAATAAAACATGTTTGCACCTTCAAAAATATAATCAAAATGCTAGTTTGCAAATTTAAACGTGTTTATTTGAGAGTAAAGTGAGTTTTTTCGCTCCGAGTGTAAATTGTCAGAACCAGGATGATGTGTCACTGGGACTGCTTTCTGGTATGTGGCTGCAGGTTATGGTTTTACAGTATGTGATGCTGTTTTCTCAAAGGAGAGGCGCAGAAGATCTACGGTTGAAAGGGACTTCTGGAGCCTCCCAGTCCAACCCTGCCTTCAAAGCAGGTCCAGTTAGATGAGGTTGCTCAGGTCAGTGTCCAGCCCAGCTTCCCGTGTCTTTAGGGATGGTCCTACAGCCTTTCTGGGCGACCTTTTCTGATACTCAACTGCCCAAACGATGAAAAGTTTTGCTTTCTATCTCATTGGAATTCCCAGTTAATGGAAATGTAAGGTGGCAGGTGCCAGGACGTCGTGCAGAGGATGGATAAACGCACACTGGGGTGTTTCTTACTGGTCCAGTTATATTCTGTGCGGCGTGTGAGGTTTCTTGTCAGAGCAATGAGGTAAATGGTTTGATGCTCCACGTTCAGCATCTGCTCTTTTGGCCTCTTTGTTACGGGGAGAAGATAGGTTGGACTCCAGCTAAGTTGACCAGAAACGTAACGGCCTTTTTATTCCTTAAGGCATGACCGTCAGGACTCGGGAATCCCGCATCGGGTGACCCAAGTGGTTTTTGCTGCCTGCCCTGTCTATGACAGTCATCAGTTGTCAGATCAGATCACCTTCCTGCTGTAGATGCTACTTCGCCGCTCTCTCGTTCTTTAAACCTAGATGATCTCTGTGTATGTGTTTACAGCAAGACCTTGGGTTTTTTTCTAGCAATGTGCACTCTCTGTTTTCATGAAACTGCATTTCCACAGTTCTTAAACGGCTCGAGTTTGCTGTGGAGGATACCTCTAATCTCAAACTCCTGCTTTTGGATGAAACATTTTGGTTCGAGGTAAGATCCATCTTACCTCCTCTTCTATGTCTAACCTTTAAACACCTAAATGTCAGCTCCACATTTCTCAGCTTTCTGTTACAATCAGTGGAGAGAAATAAATCACAGGAAGTGATTCAGCTTGATCAAATTAGGAATTGAAGATAAGCTAGAGTAATTGCTGTCTTAAGCCATTTATTCCTTTCCATTGTCTATAGGAAACTTTGACAGTTAAATGTGAGCTAGTTGCATTAACTGGTGGAGACCTTACCTTAGGCGACTGAAATCCCACCTTCCTGCTATTGTACTGCACTTCATATATTCTGCTTGCTTAATTATGGATGCTGCTTTTAGCAGACAGCAGTTCTGTCTGTTTAATGTCACAAATTCAGCGACAGATACGCTTTGCAAAGAGACGTTGGGCTGAGCGATGTGTTACGATTTAAATGATTGAATGTATTTTGACGTGACAGTTATGTTGCCTAACTAGAAATGGGTATTTTCCGAGTTCTGAGGAAAAATATCTGAGGAAGGATAAATGATAGCACTGTGTAAAGGTAGTTGACAGCCCGTGCGTGGTGGTCTGAAATTTCCAGAGACAAAGCTTATGCAAATGCTGACGAGACATAAAAATAATGTACTTGTGAAATACTGTACTTGGTCTGGAGAGTAATAAGACCAGCTTTAGCCAAGCTATTTCCACTTGAGGCTGGCACTCAATGTCTGGGAAGACACTAGATGACCTGCAAAGAGAAAATGTGGGGCCTTTTTGTTTGTTTTGTGGCTTTTGCTTCTTTTTTTCTCAGGCGGCTCACCTTCTGAACTGCTGGCATGAGCTGTCAAAAAACCACTTGTTTGAAACATGGAGACCAGCCAGTATTTTTGAGTTAGGAATAAAGGCAGAAATAAAACTTAATGTAGAAGCCTGAATCTTATTACAAGTTGGTTGGTTTGTTTGGTTTAGTTTTTGTGGGGTTTTTTCCCTAATATCGTCAACTTTATGCTTGGTGAAAAGGACTCGTAGCGTGGAATCTGTTTTGTCTAAGGAGTAAAAAAATGAGATGACCAGTTTTTCCTCAGAGGGAGAAAGATGCACCTGACGCTGGTAATTTATGAGATAATCCTCTGCAAACTCTGGACTTGAACTGAGTACATGTACTTTGAGATTGGGGTAACGTTGCGGCAAGGCTCGATTGTTCGGGAGGAAAGAGATTCTGACTTGTGGTTGGAATTTGATGTTTATTTTAGAACTCTTCAAGAGCACGATAGTATTTGGAAGATACTTTAATAGCAAGTGAGGCTGTCACATATACATGATAAAATGCATTTTATTATGTGCTTTTGCAATTCACCAAATGGATAACCCTACGTTAAGTGTAGAATTTATAGATAGAAAAGCATTGCAAGAATATAGCTCAGTATTCAGAAGTATACCATCTATAAGAGGCAATGAAAACATGACTGGCTGCTTGGAATTGCCTTCATTCATAGTTCATCACCAGCAATTGTGAAAGTAACTTTTCCTAAAATACTCTGATTTTTTTTTTCCGTATTAGCTATAAGGCCTCTTAAAGTTTTATGTTGCTTTCATTTTTTTGAGTTCTCCATTCTGTCTTCCATAACTCAAAAGGAGTAAATTCTTGGTTTTTTCCTCATGCTTGTTTTCTTCCACCAAGAAGGAAGTGTTGTGCTCTCAAAATGTTCACCTTTCCAGCATCCCTGTGCGATATTCATGCATGAATCTCGTCTGGGTCCACAGGGACGTTATCCCCCCGGAGCTACAGGAAGATGTTGTAAGAACTTGGACTTAAAGCTCTCGAGTCCCTTGTTGTAAAGCTCGTGCTCAGGGAGGTAGATGATGCTTTTCTGTGCAGTGACAGGCTTTTTTGGGTGAGTCAAGAAGAGCTGGTCGTATGAGAAGTGGTTTGACTGGAAACAACTTCAATCAAACAAATCTCTGAGGATAACTGTTGTGTTTCTGAACAAAGAATGATCAAATAAAAGCTTACGGTGAGGTCTTAATTCGGTCTATGACAAAGCATCCTCTGACTTCACTGAGGTCAGCTTACATTTCGGGTATTGAAGAGCTGTCTAAAGATCCCTACCTTTTTATACGTTTTAAAAAGTAAATTGTTAATAATAAATGCATTTCTATCACCATATCGATATAAACTAGAGATTTAAAGACAGATAGCATTTCCATTGCATGTTAGTATTTAACTGACTCCACAGATTTTTGTGCACATAATAAATGAAAGGTGTTTTCTGAAAGATTCAGCTCGGGATCTTTGTAGTTACGCCTTGGAAATATTCTATACTGTATTTAATATTGGAAGAAGAGTCCTAAAGTATTTCCAAGTTGTGTCAGAGTTTTGCATTGTCCTTTACATTTTGGCAGTGATGTAAGAAAGTGCCCTTTCACTGCTTTCAAAAAAAAAAAAGGTGAGGGGGAATGTACCTAGCACAGGAAAGCAAATGCCATCTATTGTGTTTAGAGGTAACTGTTAAAAAGTCCTGCAGGTAGAAGAACCTTCTTTCTCCTCTTGGTCCGCAAACATTAGCAGATGTTGGACCTTCCAACAGTAGGCTCTGAATTAGGCTGCTGAGGCTGGTTAGACCTTCTCAAATAAAGATGCAGAAGCGTATTATCTTATATTTATTCCTTCCTGACTTTGAACCACGGAAGGAAATATTTTTATTACAAATGGAAGTGTTGCTTTTGTTGTTTAGTTTCTTTATTGGAATTTGTCTTGTGAACTTCCAGCTCGTGACGATGCCTTGAAGATGCTTTTAATTTACCTCTTAGCGAAATCCGAATCTCGTTCTGACTATGTGTTTCAAGACTAGTCTGAAGTTTATTGGGCAGATTTATTTTAGAGAAAAGATGTATGTAATTGCTTTAAACAGCACACATAGCAAACATTATTTTAAATTTAGCGGTTGTGCAAAAATAGAAGGCATATGCAGTTTGGTGTATCAGCTCGGTTTTGTGAACACTTGTGGGCGGTGAAGGCTGTGGTAGAAGAGTGCTCCACAATCCTTGGGGGAAAATGATGAGCTTTGGGACCACCTAAGTCACCTTTTCTCTTCCAAACAGTCGCTAATATCATTTGGTTATTTTTTGGTAGTATGTGTCTATTTTCTAGAGGTTTTGTTTGTTTTAATTGTGACCAGTGGAAGTTTTCCTCTTCTGTTGGTAAGAGGAAAATGTTTACTTTTTACAGTGTTTCCATTTATCTCTTCAGCTCTTGCCTGGGGCTCTGTGTATGCGTGTATTCTTTTTGCAGATATGAATTATATTTTCTGTCTAGAGATCATAAGTTTTTTTGAAAGTGAAACAAAATGATTAAACTGAAGTCAACTACATTATTTGAAGCTGCTGTATGTGTTTATCCTCATAGTGCTTAATCCTTGACTTTGCCTTAGGCTACTAACCCTGGCTGGTTATTAATTCCTTAAAAATGCCCCGAGCCAATGTTGCTGCTGTTATAACTTGTTTGGGGCTGAGATGAAGCTGACGTTTTTCTCAGCTGCAGCATCTTCGCGCTGTAATGTCACAGGATCAATTGGTTACAGCACTGCTGCTATTTCACCATGTGCCTTGAAAAAATTTATTTCTTGTACAGCATCTGTTTAGACTTCTCAAGTTAACGTTTAGTCTACCAGGGACTTAACCTATTTTGATGAGCAAATTTCAGATCTTTTGGAAATACCTCTCGCTATACAGATCCTAAGTGGCCTATTATGAAGAAACCCGTGTTTGTACTACACGAAACAAAAAAACCCGTCGGCAAGATTGGAAACTTAATTCATTACAGCGTAGGAAGAGGAAAACTGTGAAATTGGGGTGAAATACAATACCGTTTGAAATGTTACAAACTTCTTTCTGTATGCATTTTGGGGCTGATTTCATAAACTACTTTAAGATGCTCCCAGGGAAAAAATAAAGTTGGCTCGGTGTGTTTGAGACTGAGCTTTTCCTCTCCTGAATATGTGGATGAGCTTCTTCCAAGCTGGAGTTTGAGAGTTTTCTGTTTTAATGGAAGCCTTCCTATAAAAATCAAATAACATGCTGTAAAATTACAGATTAGCTTCAGGAGCGGCAAAAACAGCTTGGCCGATTATCTCCTAGCGCTGAAGCCGTTCCCTTCTTCATCAGCTGGCGCGAGCTGTGCGGTCGCCGGCGTAGCGCAGACAATTTGTGCCACCGGACGCCCAGCTGGACTCCCCCTGACTCAGCGGTGATGGGAGGAAGGATGAGTTGGAAGGATGTGACGGTGCCGAGAGTCTCTGCTCGGAGCTGACATCCTGGGAAATTCCCGCTGCCGTGGGAAGGCTGTGGACCGGCACGCGGCTCTGTGCAAGCCCTGCGAAGGAGAAAGCGGAGTGTTTCTGCCAGAATGCCACCATCTCTTTGCTATGCCTTTACAAACCTACGCCTCTTTTGGTGTGTACAATATCTTCTGTTTCCATGGGTTCCTTGACACATGCTCTTGTTTTTCAGGATGAGGTAAAACATCTTTAAAAGTGGGGGGAATCACTTAAATACCCTCAAAAACCAAAACATACTCCCCTTTACCCCACACAATTTTTTTTTTTTCATTAAAAAATACGTCTCCAGATTTTTATTTCAAAAGCAAGTGCCTTCAAAGCCCGCTGCAGAAAAAAAATCTCAAGCCACTTCTGCTACCTTCCAGGAAACCATCCCCAGCAGACATCTTGGTAGAAAAATCACTGGATTGAAACGAAAAACAGCAACAGAAGGAGGCTATCCATTACCATCAACAGTAATATTTAGCAATCTACTCCTCCCTTAGTCACAGAAGCCCAAAATACCGCATACTTTTAAGTTTCCTGGCATGTCCAGCCACCAGAGGGTCTTCCAGCTTGTGTTCTAGACTGGGCAGAAACTTGGTTTCTAATCCTTGTGCAAGGGACAACACAGAATGTTATCCTAGTGCACCTGTCTATAAGTCTATAAAGAAGACGTAATTTGAGTAATAAAATGAAAACTTTTAGTCCGATAGGTTACATTTATTATGTTTCATTGACCTATATGTGTCTTGTTCTATTTGTATCACACCATCGTAAAGCTTCCTCTGTTCCTAGCGCCAGAAATGACCATTTAAATGGTAGAGTTAATCATTATAGATAATTAAAGCAAAGCCTGTGTGAAGAACGCTGAAGTTCTGTGGATATTAAGCCAAGAAATTATTTTATGCCAGATTACTGAAATGAATATTATACTGAAATAATTTCATCTGTGCTAAACAACTTCATTAACTATAATCCCTACTCGGTATCTCACCACTTCCCCTGTTATGACACTTGTGGGAGACAAAGTTAACAAGACGGTCAGCAGCCTGTAATTAAGAGGCAAGTGGTCCCATGGCGTGAGACTTCCCAAACCACTACTTTGGAGTCTGGGAATATCATTTATGCTTCTAAGTTTTGTTTTCAAGGTATTATTTATCATGTTGTTCAACGGCGGGGTAAGAGCTCACTGAATTGGAAATGGGAGATGCATAACGCTAGTGGTATGGAAAGTGCCGGAGAAATTAAATGGAGGCATCCAACTGCCTTTTCTCCAGGGGAGAGAAGAGTCTCCTTTTCTACCTGTGTAGGTTTTCCTCGAACAGAGCAAGTTACTACCTTACATGGGAGGAGAAGGATCTGGGCCGGATCCGTCATGCCTCCTGAAATTCCTTTTGCCGAGCACACGGCGAGAGCGGGTTCTGCCACCCCCATCCTGCAGCAAACTTCCTCTTTGGGATGATGGCGATCCCAAAGGAAATTACCTTGGGGAAGCCTGGATCGATGCGATACGGTCTGTAAAAGCAGGGGGAGAAGCTCATTCAGATAAGTGTTATTTCTTATGCATTAAAAGCTGTGAATTAAACGCTGGAAATGAAAGATCTTAATCTTGAGAAAGTAGAGCAGATTTAGTTGCAGTGTTGAACTTGGCTCTCCGGGCTGCACGGAGAAATCTGTGAAGATTTGGAACATTTAGCGGAATTGGGCTCGGCGTCAGGACAGCCTGGAGTCCGACGGGAGCGACGCTGATCTCGTTTCAGCGAAGTTCCCCGCCGCCGGTGGAGGTTCAGCTCCCTGAAACGTGCAGCGCGGCCTGGGATGCGGGAGGGGATTAACAAAGGGTTAAGGAGCAGGAGGGGTGGATTGGAATAGCTGGAATTTTCATCGCTGCTTCTTGGTGTTTTCAGAGCCACGTTGACAGCGCCGGGGCGGGAGAAGGCAGGGAGCTACTGGCAGGGAGACAGCAAATCGCCGCTATTCCCAGCGTGACCGAATTCCGCGTGGCGGATGGGGGCGGGGGGACGAGATACGGACATTGCATTAAAGATCCGTTAGTCGTGGCAGTCGTGGGGGGGAAGAAAGTGAGTAATTTTATTCCCAAGCGTGTCGTCACCCGTCTGCCCCCTCCCCACCCCCAGTCTTGCACAGCCCTTCTCCACTCCAGTGCTTCAAGCGCAGCCCGGGAGGCACAATCCAGTCGTTTCCAGAGGAGTTCTGCTCTGGAAAACATCCCTTTTCTTACTTGACGGCTCTGCCAAAGATTATTGAAAGCCTCTATCTGCTGACTCCAGTGACAATTTCTATTAAGTTTTCCACCACCAATTTCTATGGTGATGCATGAGCAAAAAAAGAACAGAGCTTGACTTTTAACTCCAGAGCTATTTTTACAAGGCTGGCTGTTAAAGACAAACAAAAGAAAACATTTTCTTTCTAAACTGAGCGTATCTGACATGGAAGGTCAATGAGAGGCGGTGGGACCAGAACTCTGATGTTTATGCACACGGTTGCTTATGGAGCAAATTAAACGATTTAATGACCTGATGACTTCCTCTTCTATCTTTCCTAAATGAAATATAACCCTCTTCACCCCTTCGTGTGCCTCTCAGCCCGTCCCTTCACCCAAAACTCCTTCAAGGATTTTGTCCGTGAAACCCGCACCTTCCATTACGCTTGCCAGGTGCGGCAACTGGAATTCCTGAAAGGAGATTCAGGGGCGTCGTGTGACCGTCGCTTCTTCCCTTGCTAATTGATTTCAAACAACTAAGAGAAAGATTAAAAGGTACCATGTGCACCAAAGCCTTTCCCCCCCCTTATATTCTCTGAAAGAAAGGAAAACGAAGTAATCCTGGAAACCAGTTGGTCAGGGAGATGCGGAGGGGTGTCTATTGATGCCGAGTGCCGCGTGTGAATCCAGCCCTCCTCCCAGGAGAGGGAGGGAGGGAGGGGGAAAGAGAGGTGTGGATGTTTTCATCGCAAGGTGCTTTTCTCACGGTGCCCAAGATAAAGGGACTGACATTTTTGCAGCGCTCTAATGGGGGTGGAAGAGTAACTGGATCCTGAATTAGGTGCTTCACTAATGTGCGTATTTTTTCCAGTCCGAGTAGTTCTGCCTGGCGCCTCGGGCTTCTGGAACGGTGCTTTTATGCCACTTAAGGTCTGAGATTTGTACTTTTCAAACCAAAGAAGATGCGAGTTTTGNCCCCCCCCCTATTTTTTTCAATACTAGGTTCAGTCCAAGTGATGGTTTTGATTTTGGGTTGTCTTTTTTTGAATCAGCTTAATTGTGATATTACGTGGTTAATTTTATTTGGATGGAAATAATTTAATGCGGCACATAACGTATTGAGATCCTGGTATTTTTTTTTTGTCGCGTTTACAGTCTTTTTTCCAATGTGGGCTGTGGTTTCATTACAGTAAGTTCCTGCTTTGGATGCAGAGACTTACGTCAGATTCACCAGCTGCTGCTCTCTCTAAATAGGCAGGGTGCCAGTACCAAGGATTAGCTGGGTTACTGTTTGTCCCACCAGTTGTTTTTAAAATCCTTAACTGCAGAAACATCCTTGTGTGTTATCCCTGCAACTCAGGGCCCGATGCCCTCCGTTCCCACCCTCCCCCCCCTTTTTTTTTCCCTCCAGGTGATGTATTTTGCTCACACTTTTGGTATCCAGTTAGTTACTTCGGAAAACACTTTTGTAAATATATTTGTGTTTCATCATAAGCTAGCAACCGTCCATATAATTATTTTCATCTCTTCTCTTAGATGATGGTGTTCTGGGAATGGGTTTCCTTGGCCTATCACAATGGCTACGGTATTCCGATAGCATCATTAAAATGCTTATCACAGGGGGTGAATTAATTTCTCTCTGTTAATCCAGAAAACAGCAGCAGTAAGCAATGCTTACCTGAACCGCAGTTTGCGCGGCTCGTGGAACAATTTTGTCAATAAAATGACCTCCACCCTACAAGGGCTGCGGCTTGGAGACGGTGGCTTTGTGCAAGTCCTCCTCAGTCCGTCAGCTCCACTGATCAAGCTGCACTGAAATCCTAAACAGATTCCTCATTTAAGCTAAATTGCCACGTAGGTGCTGCTGAGCAGCCTGGCGGTATCGCAGCCGAGGTCGGCGGGGATTTGCCGTACAAGTGGGTGTATTTCCCCGGAGGAACCCGCGGCCGAGCGCCCGTGCGACGGCGCTGGGCGCAGAGCTACACCCCTGTTGTTGTTTGCGTGCTATTTCTGTGCTCCCACGAGAGCATCTTGGGACGTATCGCGCCTCTCTTTCTGCTAAGATGCTTCTGCACTCTTCAACTCTCCCCCTCTCCCCAGTTCATCGTGACAGTTTTGGAGCAGGCATGTCCTTTAGGGCAAATAGCGGGAAAGTTATTGGAGGACCATGAACACTCCGATGCGCTTGCTGCTGTGCTCCTTGCAAAGATGACAGGTTTTAGCCCAAGTTTAAAAAAGAAATCTGAATTGCGACCGCAGCCCAAACCAGAGCAGCCAGCCTGGACCGAGTGACTCGCACCAAAGGGGAAGGTATTGGGCCAAAACACACGCAGGAGCTAAGGTGGACCATGAGTTGAGTGAAGAGAGACACCAGGTGCTGTTCCTCTGCTCCAGGGCAGCTGCTTCCCTCCAGGCTATGGGATTTAACTTCATTAACCACCCTAGGTTGATCAGAGCGTGCGTTTTAAGATCTACAGAAGATTCATCCTCAAAAGGAGGAAGAGCATTTGGAGGCCTACAGGATTCATGCTGTGAGCGTAAACAAGAGGAGCGTCTGGCAGAGGCGAAGAGAGCAGCTTGGCTGGGGAAGAAAACATGGCAGGTTTTAGATTATGGTATCCCTCTTTCCCCTTAAATACCCTTCGGACAGAACGGTGTGGGTCTTCCCTCTCAAAGCCTGTTGTTTTTTCCCCAACACACCATTTTCCCAGGGGAAATTCCACCTGAAAACCATTTTCACCACAACTGTGGTGAGAAGCGTGCGTGGAGCTGCACCATCTTCCGCCTCGGTCTTTGTCAGCAGCCGTACGCCGCAGTGGGATGTGTTTATGTTTTAGACTATTCGTATGTGTCTTGAGTGAATGAAGAGGAAAAAGCTTTTGTTCCCAACTCCCCTGGATGCTGCAGCTGTGGTCAGCTCCTCAGAGCTGCAGACCAGAGTGCCCTGGTGGAACCAGCTGTAGCACATACGGGGCTGTACAGCCCCACTGCAAACATTTGTCCCCGAGTTCTTGGTGCCACTCCATGTGACGAGCTCTGCCGCCCCGTCACCTGCTGCTGCTGCACCGCTCCTCTGCCCCAGACGGGTTGTTTCTCTTCAGAGAGCTCCAGGCCTTCCACGCTCGTCTCTCGGGATTTCCAGCAAGGAACTCAAACCCATCATCAGGGGGTTGTTTTGGGTGAGCACGCTTCTTCGGCGTTCGTCCATCGCTTACCCCAAGGACCGTGCAGCTGTATGCCACAAGCGCCCGCTCAATTCCTAACCATACTTCTTCGGCTGGATTTAAGATCACCTGAGGACAGCAAAGCGATAATAACGGGAGGAGGAAAAAAACCCACCCTAATTCTAGTTTAATAAGCACTGGACTTTCATACAGTTTTGAAAATGTATCTAAATAGTATAAAATTTCACTAATATATATACACATTTTAAGAAGGCATTACTTGCCCAGTTGATACCTGGTAGTTGCCAAGCTCTTGAAGCTTACTTAACTTGGGGCAACCAGTGGAGGTATAGGTCTGATTTGAATTTTTTAAATTTTAAAAATGTTTTCTTAATATTAGTTTCACAAGTAAGAAAGTTAACCTTCTCGTGCTCCCCTCGATGGACTCTTACGTAGTGCACAAGCCAAAAGATTCCAGTGTTGATTGTTGGGGGTTTTTTAATAAATTTGGGCAGTGTATCTCTTAGTACAGCAATGCATAGGTTGTCAGTACTCTGAATGACAGGAGGAAAAGGTGATGATCTTTGATGCTTTGAGAGCTGGGACCTACTTAGCAAGCAACCTACCTAGAAGATATTCTTTCCTTTGTCAAGTGCCATGTTTCATTTTGTAAATGACATAGAGCTAGGATGGCCTGTGTCTCGTTGGCTTTCCCTTGAGAGAGAAAATACAAAATCCTGCAATTTTCTGGAAGCATTTCATTGTCCCACTCACTGATGCTAACGACTGTATAAATGATGCCTGTTTAATTTTTGGAGAACTGGCATTGCCGTGCCGCTAAAGGATGTTCTTTGCTGAGGAGAGAAAGATATGCTTTCTGACCTTAACGATTTAATGGATTACCTTAAAAATCAGCTTAATTTAAGAAAGTAAAAAAGACAGTCATAAAAGCTCCGCAGTCCAATGAGTGGAATTTAACTTTATTGGTAGCCTGACCTGTGGTAGCTGGATCGTGTTAGTTTATGTTCAGGTGCCAGTTAACGGCACGATCTTGACAAAATTATTTTATTGCTCCCCAAACCCTATTTTTATTTAACTGCTGTCTGCGGTTGGTGAGCCGCTCTTTGGATGATTCAGTGAACTGTCATAACGGTCCATCTTGTCTCTGTACCTTTTTTTTCTTATTTTCCCATGCCATCTTCTAAGGCCGTGTTAGCACACAGATGATCAGCAACAGATTAAGTGCTGCTTGTGGGGAACCAACTGTGGGCTCGGACCTGATCCAGCACACCATTCAGCGTGGACCTCGCGCTGTTGACGTCAGTCATGACTACATGTGTTCTTCGAGGTTGAACACAGGCTTCGGTGCTTTAGTGAATCAGTCTGCAATGATATTTGTAAGTTAATGTCAGGACTGTGATAAAGAGGAAAAAGGGGGCTTTTCCTTCGCCGCGCTTCTTCAGTGATGTCCAGCAGAGCTTTTTGGAGACGCCGCCTGGGAATGATTCCTGGTTTTATTATGGGGGGAAAAGCCTGACATATCTTCTTGCAGATAAGATTCATGATTCCAGTCTGACTTGACTCAAAATTTAGGAAGAGGTGCCCGTATATGGCTTGGACAAATGCCGTTTTGTCCTTGGTTGAGGTTTGTCAAATTATTACGTCGAAAGTTAGAGGCCCGTGAGAGAGTTTCATGCTGTTTGTGATCGGACCCGTGCTGCTTCTGTAAAGAAAAGTAAGGCTCTCTCCAAAATATGTAGCTAGTCCTCCTCTGAAAGAAATAGTCCTCGTCACTAAATTTCATCCTTATATTCTTATAACACAAAATACTTTCTGTCTGCTCACAGGGCACGTTTGATAAAAGGAAGTATTCTCCTGTTTGAAGGTTGGTGTCAGTGGTTCTAAACTTGTTTGTGCACTGGGTAATCGAGGAAGGCCACCTAGCTCTTCTGCTGTCAAAATGCGTGTTTCTTCTTTAGACCTGAGAAGAAATAATCCCCTCTTCTCTTCTCATTGCCTTCTTGGCTGCTGCCAGGAATGAGAGATGGGCCGTGTGCTTAGGTATAGCGCAGTTCTTGAAATAAAATAGGCAGATTCATTAAACTCCAGAGGAAGAAAAATGGTGCTCATTGTACTGGCATCACTTTGGTCTTTAGTTTACTGTGGATATGAAGTTAAACTCTAGTATCAAAGAGTGTTCTAAAAATATGTGTAATGTTACATTATTTAATTTTCTTTTCCTTCTGTAGAGGAATAAAATAATAAAATTCTATAATTTTCTTTTATAACTGTTATAGATATCTTACTAGTATTGCCTAAGTTGTCTGATTTTGCTTTGTACTAGCAATAAGGAAAGTTATATGTGTGAGTTGGTATAGAAAGGATTATTGAAATCATAAGGATTAAAACTAAATTCCTTCTCAAATGTTTTTACGAACCAAGACCATACACATTTTACACAATAGACTCCCCTTGTAAGAGAATTTTTAAATAAATCAGGATCAACCTGATTTCTGTTGTTTAAAAAAATTAACACAACTGTGTAGCATTTTAAAGCTACGAAACGCAAGGGTTTGAAGTCAAGATAGCTGTAATGTTGCCGTATATTACGGATGTTAGTTCGCAGATACATTAAAACAAGAGAATTACACTTTTAAACTCAAGTTTATTGGTTTGACTATTGTTTGAAGGTAGAATAATGGATGATCCATCGCATGGTTGGATTTAATGGCTGCAATATTTTTCATTATCAGTTCAGTATTGGGAAACTGCAGAGTACTAGAAAGTTAAGGCTTTAGGAAAACCAGAGTGTTTTGTCTTGCTTTAATCTCGTATGTGAAATGGTTACGCCGATGACTCAACTGCTTGGAAGATTCCCCAGTTCTTCTCTCAAGACTAAGACTCTTGAAGACCAGCTTTGAGGAAGAGATGCATCAGCTTACACGAGGGCTCCTTTGGAACTACTGAGACTGAAAAGTCGAGTCAGTAACCCAAAAGAGAAGCGTCCAATGTTATGAAGAGACTATCCTGTATGTAAGAAACAATCTTGGTATTAAGCTTGTACAGTTTGTATAAAAGTCAGAGCTTCTTAGGATATTGCTGCTTTTGCGCTTTGATAAAACAGCGTTACTACAGGGAGTTAATCTTCCAAAGTGGACTTTTTGAAACAGCACTTGTAAAATCCCCGTCAAGACAATCCAGGTGAAGATGTTGAGTTGAATTTTGGGCTTCTTTTTGCCATCCAAGTTGAAGATGGCAATTAATGTAGTCTTCTTGATCTTTTTGCATTTAGTCACTCAGCATAAAGCGTGAGGCTCTCAATTCAAGCCTGCGTACAGCGCGTGATTGCTTCCTACTCTGCTGAATAGGGCTGTTTCTGAACTGCCACTGCATCTAATCAGCAGAGAGTGGGCTGACTTCACACCAGTTATTGAAAACGCATTTTCATAAGGCTTCTTTGCTGATAAATATCCAGCCAGAATTCTCTTGTATGTTGTAGTATGCATTGCTATTGAGAAATGTTTAGAAATGCATGTATGGTATCAACCGTACAAATACGGGTTTGTAATACTTCTTAGCATATCCATTATGAATTCTCGAAATGTTATCTCTGTCCTACAGTATATCTGTGCTGAGCAAACTGTGGCTGGGGGCCAAATCCATTTTACAGCTATCCAAAACGGTCTTGTGGCCAATCAATCAAGTTTACACTTACAAAATGCCCATAGTGTAAGCACCTAAGGCACTGTGTATAATCCATACTAAAATAAATACGATATACTATCTCTGAATAGCGAAGTCAGGTGAAATTAGGCATGTGCCTCTGAGGTTGTCGTAGATAAAGGAATCTGGTTCTGTAGGAGGAGACGATTAACACGTGGTACAAATGCACACAGCTCGTAAGGCGGTCGCACTTTGGAGATGTGAATGGAAAATTGATCGAATGTCTGAAGGGACTGAAAGGGTGGTGAATACGAAGGTTTTATAAATGAGACGCAATCAGGCCACTGAAACTTCTTCCACAAATTAATGTTTATCTTTGTGGAGAAGGTTAACCTCTCCTCTGTCTCAATCACAACTCCATGAGCTTCAATTACTACTAAAACTTACCTGCTGTTCGGGCAGGGGTATTGACTGTCGGAGTAGAGAGCCCTCAGGCTTAACGGGTTTTGCAATAAGAGCACTGCGCGCTGGTAAAGCCTGCAACTTGGCAGTGTCTTTATTTAGAGAAAAGGAAACAAACTCCTTGAGAGTTTGTCATTTAAAAGCCGGGTAGACGCGGTGCTGAGGGACGTGGTTCAGCGGTGGGTTTGGCAGCATTAGGTTGATGGTTGGACTTGATGATCTTAAAGGTCTCTTCCAACCTAGGTGATTCTGTGATTCTATTCTATGATTTCATGAATGAAAAATATTTAAAAAAAAAATAAAAAAAAAGGAGGAAACCCCCACAGTTCACGCTGGGTCTGGATACTGTGGTTTATTTAAGAACCAGCGAGGTGAGAGGCTTTACCCTGTTTGATGATGTGACACTCACATTGCACCCTCCCAGCGTCGCCGTCACCGGGCCTCTGCTCCTCTTCCCGGCAGGGAGGATGCTGGCACAGGAGGTGGGACCGAACGGCGGGTTGATCCGTGCCGTGCCGCTGCTCGCCGCTACCTGTCTCAGGCATCACTGACCAAAAAGTCCCTGGGTGGGACCTGTCCGGGATCTGTCCTCCAACCAGCACCTTCACCTCCTTCTTCTGCTCCCCAAGTCCCCCGTTTTCCCAGCCTGTCCCACGTGCAGAACCGCAAACTGTGCTGCGCCTCCTAGTTGGCAGTTCCGTCTCACGTCCGTACCAGCTGCAGCTAGCAAGCAGCAGGGTTGTGGTCGAGCATTCAAAAGTTTCAATTTTTCTCCCCTTCCCCCCCGCCCCAGTTATCTGCCGCTCATTAGCTTTCGCTAATTTAAGCTTGTTTTTTTCTTTTCTTTTTTTGCCAGCGACACCCTCAGCTGATAGTAGCCTGCTTGTGCGGCCACGAGCACCCAGCCGCTCTGTGCGTGTTACAGCAGTAACGACCGAAAGAAAGGGGTGCTTTTTGCAAAGGGCTGAAATAGTTTAGACAGTGCAGAATTTATTCTGATACGTGAATCCAGTATTTAACGTGCAGGTAGGAAAAAAAAAGATCGCTTCCTGTTCTGCTAATCCTTGGCTGGATAATTGACAGCCTTCTGGATCTTCATTTCTAGCCTTTTCAGCTCTGGTTGATAAAGATGCAAAAAAGACAGACGTGTACAAAAGGACTGTATATAGCGTATAATTCATTTTGTAGAGCTAGAACATCTAGCTGAATGTGCCATTGATTTATCCTGGCACTAATTCCTAGTGAGTAGCTCATTTTGAAAGTAGCTACAAGTTGGCATATTTGCAGGAGCATTGAATTCTGGCACGCAGTCACTGTTGTATTAAAAACATGGTGTGCAGCGAGTCTGGAGAGCCTTTGAAAGTGAGATATCAATAGAAGCCACGAGTTGCATTGTTATTCTCAGTACATACAGCGTAAAAACACCCCAAACAGAGTCAGCTATATATGTTACCAATAGTGTGCAGTTTGTGGCATGCATTTTTCTTGCAAAATGTGTTAGTGATGTTGCGTCTATTAAAAAATCGTACTCAAAGACACTTTCAAGTCCATATGGTATCTGTTATGATTGCCTTAATAACAATAGCATAATTATGGGTATTACATCTTTATAGCATTGAATGTGCAACAAACATTGCTTGTGAGCCGCAAGTTTTCATAAGAGATGACAGCTGTTTTAGAACCAAAATTATAGCTTATTTATTGTGTGTATACATTTGGGCAAAAAATAGCAAAAGAATGAAATCTGCAAAAGAATTATTTCTTGCTAAGTGTTATTTTGCAATAAAAAAGCTAGTAGTATACTAATGAACAATAAGAATGGATTTGTTGGAAATAACGTATTTCTGGGAAATAAGATGCTTCAAAAGAGTGCCTCTAGCTGCAGAATCTACCAAGTTTTCTTCCCTTTTCTTGGAGGGGGAGGAAGAAGACGAGAAGGGGGATCTCTGTCAGAATTGGAAAACTTTGCTCAGTAGCAGAAAGTTGTAGAGGCAAGCATGGAGCTGAAAGAGAGAACTCACCCTCACCTCTGTAAGAAAAGGCTGGATACAGCCCTGATGGGAACAGAGGGGAGAGAAGGAAGTAGCTGCTGAAGGTTCATCATGTTTTGTATGGATCTTGCAATGGAAAGCCTCCGCACCCCGGTCCAGCAGGGACAGTGCTGAGCTGCAAGCAGCGCCCCTCCTACGATGACCCCAAGCGTTAGGTACGAGAGTGAGCTGAGCTGAAAAGATTGCTTACGAGAAAATTAACTCCAGACTAGGAGGCTCTTTTCCCACTTCTCCATGGTTTTTCTAAACCTGTGTCTGTCTGAAGTAGTGGTGAGCACCATCCACACGTTTCAGGTACCTCAAGCCTTTTTACGCGCTGTAATCTTGATGTTGGAAATGATGGCCACGTCTTTAGGATAGACTGCCAACAGAAGTATTGTAACAAGGAGTATTTTAACCGGAGGTTAATTTTATACTGGTATTTACTTGTCTGAGAAATCCGTATCGCTTACAGCTTTTAGAAACTTGGTGTAGGTTACAGAACATCCGAAGTTTTAGCTTGCACATTGCTGTTGCGGAGACTGTCACCCTCTCATAGAACGGAACGAATGCGAGGTGGGAAGTTCGTGGGCAGAGGGGAATTCAGATGGGTGTCTTCATCCCTGCAGATGAGCGAGAGTGTGGCTTCCAAAACAAGGCAGAAAAAAAAAATAGGTGCAATACAGATGAACAGGCACTTCGTAGCAAAGCTTATAAAGTATTAAAATTCAGGCACAATTACCGTACGAATAAAAACCAGGGCTCTTGCATATACAGGAAGGAACTTTCCTTCCACGTGATGCATCTTGGCACAAAGGGAATTTTCAAAATAGAAGATTGTTAAAAACTGGTTCCCCAGCATCAATTAAAGTAAAATTTCCGGTGTGTGCTGTGAGCGAGTGTGCCATTGGTTGCGTCTCGCCGAGGTTCAAAACTCGGAATAAGAGTGACAGCTCCGATTTACCCTGTGGTGGTACTCTGACAACGCTGTCGGACAAATTCCCTCTAACAGAGGAGAAAGGCTGATCAGAGATAAACTAGGCTACAAAAAGCAACTTCAGCAATTCCAAAAATCCTCAATGCTGTGAGGGAAAAATAACAGTGAACAGAAATTCTGTATGATCCCTGTTGAGGTTGCGTATCAGGTAGGGAAGGTATGGGTAAGGGAGTGATGGTGCCCCTGTACTCAGCACTGGTGAGGCCGCAGCTCGAGTGCTGTGTTCAGTTTTGGGCACCGCGGTATCGGAGAGACATTGAGGTGCTGGAGCGTGTCCAGAGAAGGGCAACGGAGCTGGTGAGGGGTCTGGAGAACAAGTCTCATGAGGAGCGGCTGAGAGAGTTGGGATTGTTCAGCCTGGAGAAGAGAAGGTTGAGGGGAGACCTTCTCACTCTCTACAACTCCCTGAAAGGAGGTTGTAGCCAGGTGGGGTCAATCTCTTCTCCCAAGGAACAAGCGACAGGACAAGAGGAAATGGCCTCAAGTTGTGCCAGGGGAGGTTTAGGTTGGATATTAGGAAAAACTTCTTTACCAAAAGGGTTACCAGGCATTGGAACAGGCTGCCCAGGGAGGTGGTGGAATCGCCGTCCCTGGAGGTATTTAAAAGACGGGTGGATGTGCTGTTGAGGGACGTGGTTTAGGGGTGTTTTTGGTAGTGTAGGTTTATGATTGGACTCAATGATCTTGAAGGTCTCTTCCAACCCAAGTGATTCTGTGATTCTATGATTCTATGATCGTGTTCCTGGAGGTAATGCGTCTCGGACACGCTGGACGAAGGGCTGTTGCGTAGAAGGCTGCGGGGTTGTATATTGTAAAGAAAACCAAGGAGGAGCGATGGGGAAAAGGAGAATCCAGGGAGCCGGGCGGGTTTTGAGTTGCTCGGAGGCATCATTGCTGGCGTGAGTTCAGAGGCTGGGCTCAGGCTGCATTTGCCTCTTGGGTTTTATCCGGATTTAAACGCTCTTAGTGCCTCACCGGCGTCTGGTTTACTTGCATACAACTGAGCGCAGTGGGGGTCTTGGTTTGGAGGCGCTTTCCCGAGGGCTGCAGCCATGCCAAGTGAAGGTGAGGGCCTGTAGAAGACGGGGCACGTGGCCATCGTCACCGGCAGAAATATCTTCAAAAGCCCTTTCCCGAGCTGCTCGCTCTTGAGGCTCTGCTGCTGCTGCTGCTCGGCATCCGCTGGCATCCCCCGGGACCGCACACGGAGCAAGCAAATCCTCGGGAGTCTCTGGCTGCGCGGTGCTGGTGCCTTCCCATCAGGAAAACAAGTGTCTGCTTTGAAACCCGGCGGTGGAGAGTTTATGTGCTCTGACAATTGACACGGGCAGCACAGGGATGTCTCTTCTGTACAGGAGAGATTTTTCCAGATGGCACTGTGGAAAGAAGTACCATATGATGGCTTGCTTTGAAAATACTTCGTAAACTCAGAACCTGTCTCAGCTTTGTAAAAAAAAAAAACCAAACAGTTTTAGTTTGTTGTTGTGCGGGGTTTTTTTTTCTTTTCAGCATAATTTTAAACATAGTGGGATGCCAGATCCTTTGAACGGCAAATACTGGCAGATTCTATCATATCCCTTTTGTGATAGAAATTATTGTCAGCGGTGTGAAACTGTGGTGTTGACTATTTATGCAGTGATAGTTGTGTTTAAGTAGCTTTAGATTGTGTAGAGCTTGTTAATCTCTCTGAAAAACCATTATAAAATGCAGTGGAGTTTAATGGTCTTGGGTTTTTTTTTTTCTGTGGCTGCATCATTTTTTATTTTTCATTTTTACCAGAGCTATGAAATGGTTGTTGGTCTCATAATTTTATGGAAACGCTTTGTAAAATAATAACCACGTTGCTCAGTTTTGTCTGTAGTCTCTGATGTGATTTAGAGCAAAGTTTTAAAAAACATTTTGCAAATTGCCAGAGCTCATTACCTAATGCAGTGAATTACAGATGGAAAGAAATGCTGTAGTGGGTTAATACGAGTCTAATGGCTGATCCTATTGGGACCAGGCTGCAGTATCTTTAAAATGGGGACATCCTGCGTATGTCAAGGTGTCATTTTGAGGCCCTGCTCATTCCAATGTTGGCGTTTGCGTGGAAATTATTTTACTGCATTCCAGAATGCTCTGCATGGAAATCCAACAAATAAGGTTATGTTAGACAGGAAAAGGGATCATGTTTTTTTCTTCAACAGTAAGATCAACAGGTTTTCCAGTGGCATGGGAGCCTGTTTGCAATTTGAAAGACTGAAGGACTACTTTTCCTTTAGGAAAATGTAGTGTGATCAAAAACTTGAAGTTCTGGTGGAAAAGAAAATTGGAGCTGATGGGGAATTTTCGCTTGTAGGGGAAAAAAACCCCTATCTGTTTTTAGCATGAAATGTTGGGATCTGAAACAGCTTCATAGTTCTGATTTTTGCTAACATAAGCTTGTATTAAAAATATATACATATATCTAGAACAAAATGTTACACTGAAACTAAAAAAGTAAAAAGTTTTTTTCTTTTTCCAGAAATGAGTTACAGAAGCTTATGATTGTCTTTTGGCTTTTTTCCACTTCAGAACATGAAGGGGGTTAGATGTGGAATATTTCGCACAACAGAAAATATAATTCCAACTGCAATCTAGTCTTTGCAAAAGAGGCAGATAGGCTGTTGCAATTTGGTTTTAATTTTTGTAATTTCAGACTTCGTAAGGTGCACCTTGCAAAACGTCGCGGAAGCACCTGCAGATTGGGTGTTATAATTAGGATTTGAGATGGTAAGTTGTGTTGCTTAAAGAAGTTTCGGATTCTAAGGAAAATAGTGTATTTCTAAGATGATGTGAAAGGTTTGCTGGATTCTACCAACACTGGTTTGGCACTATGAACATTCAAATATCCCAGCTAAGGAGCTACTCCAAGACATTAAAACTCTCCCTAGTGCAGCTGCTGCTGCTTCTCTTTGCTTTGCGTGAAACTGGTGTTTGCGAGTGATGAGCTGTCCGTTGCGATGAAGAAGAATTATTTTAGAAAGCAGTAAATCTTTCGGAGTTATTTTTAATGAGGGAACTGACTCAAGGAGGAAAAAAAAAAAAATCTTGCTGATTACCAGTGTCCAAATTTTGTAGGTGCGTAAGGTCATTCGTTAGCCTGATAAAGCTTTCCATAGGGTTTCCACTGCAGCTGGAAAACTTCCTTTCACTTAACTGGGCATGGAATCACCTACGAGTAAAGACTCCACAAGTCTATAATTAAATGAGTGTAACGCTGGACTCTCTTTTGCATTCTTGGCGTAGTTGTCTGCATCTGAGACCCATCTGCACTCTCAGTGGTGGTGAAAACAGGCTCATTTCTGCCGCTGACAAAAAGACACTATTTCATCTGTAGTAAGAGACCCTTACACAGAGCTAGGATGACTTCCAAAGTGATTCATTATTTTTCCCTATTTGTTTAGTAAGTCCTAAACATTACAGGGGAAGTTTATGTTGTGTAAATTGCACCGGTGATCTGAAATGAGTTTTCAGGTGAGTATTCTGGCCCCAGAGCTTGCCTGCTCTTAAATTCTGGAGCGTGCCATGAAGAGTTTTTGATAGAGCATGAAGAATGATATTGCTGTGGTATAATACACATACCAGAAGGGATTTGCACTGAAATGCTGGTAACCGCAAAGAGCAGAGAATTTTCCTCTCCAATTTCCATTGTCAGAGATGGTCCAACATGGATTTCAAGGGAGGAGTGCCTGCTTGACACAATACACGCTGAGTTTTGCTTTTTGCCGTTGTGGCTCGAGATCAAATCAACAACTCTCTTGGCCTCCAGAAATAGATAATGCAAAAACCTCAAACAACTGCAGTATAAAATTATCTGTTTTGCTTTGTTTACTTTCAGGTGAATGCCAAAGAAAAACTTTGAACGGTTGATGATTTAATGATCGGAATAATCAGTTCAGTTGAATAACGTGCTGTTTTAAGGCCTGTTTTTACATCTAACTAGATTTAGAAAGGACTAGAAAGGAACTTGAAAATAAAACAACATCAGAATCTTAATGTATTTGCAGACAAACACCTGCATCTTCCCACTGAGTAATTCTGCTACTTAAATATTCTTTGCTCTTCGGGTTTTGTATCTGCCTGTGATCTTCAGGACGATTCCTTGGAGATCGAGGAGTCAGGTCAACCAACACAAATACAAAAGTGTTGACAGCAGAGCAGAAATTGGCTGCTTTGTAATCTTAGGCTTGAGTTTGTCTGAGTTTTGGCATCGTGCGAACAACTGAAGGACTGAGGGTATGACCACTGGCTTTCTTTTCCTGAATATAACACTGATGTGAAAGTAGAAAACCGTATCTTAAACCATTTCATCATTCTTATTTACTTCTTGCTGGTTGATTAGACTGTTCTCACTCGTTTAACTCATAATACTTATTTTAATAATTAACCTATTTCTTTCTGTTTCTTATTTGTCCAGTCAGTGATTGGAATATTTTTGTTTTGCAAAACAGTGTAGACACTGTCAATAGAAATGGATCTTCTAATTGCGTTCGTCACCTTGACTTTGCCAGAGAGGTTGACAGCCCATAAACACTGTGGGAAGACAAATCATCATAGCTTTTTTTCTCCCCCAAAAAAAGACAAAGAATCTTGATTTGTTATGGATGAATATACAGAATATTTAATGTAGTATGAATACATGGCATATTGATAACAGCAGCAATGCATGAAGAAGTAGAGTTGTACAGAGTAAAAGCTCAGTATAAAAAGTACTATTTTCTAATGAAAGGTACTTGTCTGTATGTTATTCTGCAAGTCTTATGTTTAAAATTCGGTATGAATATTCAAGTAAGGTTCTTTAATATGTTAAAATTATATGTATATAAAAGTATTATCTCATATTTTTCATCTGAAATTTATTTCCTGCAATAGGAACATAACAGTTTTCTTAATTAAGTAACGTTTGGTTTGGAATACATTCTTATTCAAATGCATTTGTTTTCATTCTGTCGTCAGTTAAAGAAGAGCTTGTAGAGACAAGTTGCATGCCTGTATGCCAAATTTTTTGTAATAAATGTATTCTAGACAATTCCACCTATTTTATTCTCATCAGAATCAAATTATAGCAAATACTTGCTTTACCCAAGATTCACTGTTCCCCAAGAGCCCTTCAACGTTACTTTTAACATTACCTAAAAATGCTATTGAATTTAAAAATACCGAAAACTAATTAATTTAAGCTGATTACATGTAGTGCCTTTTTCTTCTGTCGGTGATTCAGGCTCACTCATCTTTCTTTAAGTTGAGCAGTTCTGGAGCTTTTTCCATTTGCACGCGTTGCACGTGATGCCGTCCAGGATAAGGCCCATGCCAGTGAAGGTTTGTCAGATTAGTAAAGAAAAAGCAAACTCTTAAGTCAAAGCTGAAGCTGGAAAGGATGTAAAAAGATCTCTGATGTATTTCCTGTAAATAAGGGACAGAGCAAAAAAGCCTTATTTACAGAAGGTCAGCGACTAGGTCATTCCTGTGTAATTTAGAGCCGGGATATACAAATTGATGTGAATACTCCCCACCGAGTTTCATTTTTCTATTGCCTTTGTATTTTATTTTGGTTGTGAATTACAGCATATTGTGGAAATCCCTGTTTATGGCACCCCTCAAACCTTTTGAAGGGGTCTAAAATCGATCGCTTAAAATCAGTAATGAGTTTGCGCACCATGGCCAAAACCAAGTGATTTGAATATTGAGTTGGGAATGATCTAAAGGATTTTTTTTGGAGGCTGAGACTTTAAATATAACCATACAAAGTGTTTTGCACTGAATTCACTTAGCAAAACAAAAGGAGATGAGGGTCAGAGGAGGTTATTGTATTCTTGAAAAACAACCTGGCTTTTCCTTTTCCCGCTCCTGTGAAAAATCCATTTGCTTCTAACTATCACAGATGATAACTGAAGGTTTGGCAAAATTGCTTTGCCTGGACTCGAGGTGACTGCTGCCGTCTCATGCGGCTGCCGGCTGAAACAACGTGCCGCCTAGGAGAGGTGGAGCAGGGGACGCGGAAGCCCCAGCGGGGAGGGTAAATGACTCCTCGGTGTCTCTGGAAGAAGCTGGAGAGATTCAGGCTACGGAATACGTTCGTGTTGGAGGCTGAGAGGCTGAGTCTGAAGATAAAACAAATGTGGTCGAGGTTATGAAGCAAACGGACAAAACCGGCAGCAGCACGTTTCCAGGTTGAGGTGGTGGCTTTCAAACGCCGTGAAGGTGCTCAAGAAGGAAAAAGGATGGTGTAAATGGTTGGCTAAAAATGGTTTTGGTGTGTAAGGGTGACAGATGTAACGTCGTCAGCTGGAACACAGCTTGGGAAAGCTGAGGACAGCAAGCCCGCAAGCTTCGTGTGTTTTGAGTAAGTTATTAAAAATTGTAATAATAATAAAAAAAAAACTTCTAGCACCTGCATAAATATCGCTCGCGCCAGGTTGGGAGCGTGCAGAAGCCAGCCTTTCAACGCAGTGGGTACTAGGCCTAGGAAACTTCTTGCCAAAGGGTATTGCAGATACTTAGGGATTAAAGAGAGGCTGGATAAGTTCATGGACAAGAAAGCCACTGAGGATTATTTAGAAACTTCAGCCAACTGAGGAATTCCCTGAGCTGAAAGCTTATGGAGTACTGGCAAGAATAACCGTATTGGGGAATATTGTGCTTCATTATCGTGTTCTTGTACTTTTTCTTGGTCATCTTTTCAGGACATCTGTTAGAAGTAGGACCTTGGGCTAGGTGCATCTTTGCTTTGAAATAGCACTGCGGTTCTTGTGGTCTTTTCTTCCAGAACACCATCTGCCATGTACGAGAGGCTGGTTACAAAAATAAACCAGCAAATGGCAGAGAACACAGTCTATTGGAAAAATCCCGTGGCGCTTTGCGGGAGGAGGTCAGTAGACCAGGCACGTATCCGTCATGTGTCTGACCGTGCTCCTCTCCTTCTCTGTGCAGAACAACGAGCGGGCAAAGAAATGCGGGAAGGGAGATGAGGCTCTGAGCTTGCGCCGGTGGGGAGGGCTGGGAGGGACGGCACAGTGTGGTTCTTATCCCTGGTTTACGGTACAAAAGGCATGGGTGGGAACGTCTGGAGGGGAGCGGGAGGTCAAATAAGAGTATTTGGTTTTGGTCAGTGACTTGAGTCCCTCGCTCCCGGTCACCTATCGTTAGCCCCCGAGTTTGTGGTGGCTGCACAAAGAGCATCAGCTCTTTCTTTGGGGCTGGGGTTGGGGCTGCTCTCTGCTGGGTTCCCAGGCTGGTGTGCGGAAAGGGGAGGAAGAGGTGCTTCTCCTGAGGGCAGGACCTTTCACATCTTGTTTTGCCGCTTCCCTAAGAAGTGGCAGGCTGTCTTTTTCTTGCTGAGATGAGCGGGAATGGGCTTGTCAGCAGGAGCGCTCGTTTCCTGGAAGCAGGACGTGGAAAAGGCAATTGCAGGGGGCAGGATAAAACATGATCCAGTAAGAAAGTTGCATATAGAAGGCAACGTGGACTTCAAACTCTCTGTGAGCCTCTGTGTTACTACAGAATAAGCCTTATTGAAGTATGAAGTATGCATACTGGCTCATCTTTTTGGGAATAAGTGGCACGTGTAGCCTCATGCTTACATCAGTCAGTTGCCTCATGATACTGGCCCTTTGTCTAGGAGGACCTGAATTTCTACAGGCAGGCTAGGTATTGATTTCCTCTCCTGTCTTCTTGCAAGAATAGCCTGTGTTTTAGGTCTTTTTATTTTTCAGTTTCTGAGGCTATAAATCAGAGAAGCGTTGTAGGCGACTGAAGTGCAGAGGTCTTCAACTTCCATTCGTCCAGCCATTGGAGTATTGAAATAGTATGATTAGGAAAAATCCTATCAAACTTTCCGCATTAAGGGATTGCCCTGATACGACTTCGCAGATTTTTAGCTCGTATTAAATTAGAATTTTTACAGAACCTGTATAGAATCCATACTTCATTGTACAGGCACAGTACAGCGTGATCCAGCCCTGACATCAGAGAAATGTGTGTCTAAATAAGCAGGATGGCGAGCGGGTGGGAGGTAGGCTGCAGATTTTAGGCGGGTCCTCACCATCTTGAGTTATGTGAACCATTCTGTTCGGGGCCACCGCCGCGGGGAGGCATCACACAGCGGTCCCGTGCCGCTGGCCGAGGATGAAAATGTTGTGTGCTTGCTCCGTGGATGCCGTTACAGGGATCTCTCTTCTTGGTGGAGGAGCAGGCAATACGGTCGCGCTTAGAAGGCTGCGATTCTTTTAATTGTAAGTGTTAGTTTTGGGTGGGTTTTTTTTTTCCACATCAATTTTTGGCGGTCTGTTAGGACCCTTCAGTTGTTTAGACCTCTCGTTAGCGACAGAGGAGGCAGCGGCGTTCCGGCTGACACGGGCGATTAAGTATTTTATTTTCAGGATCAGAAAGGCAGGGTTGCTTTAGAAAGAAAAATCCGTGGAGAAATATGATTACCAGTGAAGCCTAGATAACACGTGTAATATTGAAGATATATGTGCCTGGACAATGACTTGTATTGCAATGATTTATGAATTTATGATTGTTCATAGAGGCGGGTTATAAGCAGGGTTATAATACTTCATGTTTTTAATTACAACTGATAGTGCTGAAGACAACAGCAAAAAACAGCGCGATGGAAAAACAAGGAATTTGGGTCTTAAAACAAAAAAAGAAACCCAAACCCAGCCCTCTCTAGAGGCGATATTGTTAACAATTTTTCCGTTGTTACAGAGAGTGGATTCAGTTTTTAGTCCATAATAAAAGATGCTGAAATAGACTTCCTAGAATTATGCATGTGAATAATCATCCTCGGTGGCTGTGAAAGTATGGGGGAATATCTGTTTATAAAAACTGCTCATTCTCTGGCAATCAGTGTTTACTCATTTTAATTAGAGAGAATTTAAGATTGACTGGCATATTTTCTGTATCATATGGTGAAGTTTAGAAAAATCTTAACTGTTTATGCGCATAAGTAACACTTTTTAATTTCTATTTTCTGAACCTCACTTTTGGTAATCTTGAGATTTCCTCAACAAAGTTTCCACTGAATGTGACAAGACTTAGTTGATAACTCGTTTAGCGACTCATAAATTTGAGTCAATTGAAGGTAATTGATTCTTTAGGTACCCAAGTTGGAGATCACTGTCTAGTTTTATGTATGTATACTCTGTTAGTAAGAACACAATAAATAATAGTCTAATTGCTTCTAAATAGCTGGATTTTGAGCAGTGTTATGGGCATAACTTCTGGAATATATCCTTCATTGCATCCAGTATCCCAGGTGTGGATGAAGGGAAGAGTACCCGCTTTGGGGCGAGAAGTTTTCTCTCTCCATGGCAAAGGAGAAAGGAAAGACACAGATTTAAAAAAAAAAAAAAAAAAAAAAA
>VZSF01005369.1:2079121-2232606 GCA_013398295.1 Chionis minor | reverse complement strand
AAAAAAAAAAAAAACAACACAAAAAACCCAATACAGACTCCCACAACACAGGAAAGCTCCTAGGAAGGCTGCTGTGGTTGCTGAGATGAAGATGCATTGCCAGTTCCTGGAAATTATATTCGCTTTTGAATCACCTGGTTTGTGACAGGACCCTTGTTCAGTTAAGCAACCTGAAGAAACTGGCCTTCACTGTATTTTCATCTAAATCTCTGAACTAGGTTTAAAAAAAAAATATTATTTTGGCCCCTGACATTTTTTTTTTTGGTTGCTGGAAAAGTGGGCCTAAGCAGTTCTGCACCTCTTCCTTAGCCTTGGGGTAGTCAACAAGCAGGTTTTTCATGGACAACAAGGATGAGGCTGTGATTGTGTTAAGAGAAATGGTCATTAACCTTCTAATCCTTTCAGAGGTGGTGGTTTTGAAATTCATGGCCTTTAAAATCCTGCTTTTTGAGAGTCAAGATATCAGCCCGGAATCCATCCAGCTAAAGCTTTCTGTTGTTTATGGTTTTATTTGGGAAGTCCCGTGTTTAGTTAGTGCTTTGCCTTTTGCTTCCCTGTTGCTTAACCTTTGTTGCCAGCGAAAGAGGCTGATTCCTTGCTGGTGCCAGATGCAAGAGGCATCTTTTTGTGTTTGTTAAATGGGCAGCGATGAAGTGCTTTAAGTGCTCCAAAGGTTTCCCCTTTTAATTACGTAAACCAGCAACAATAACCAAAAAAAAAAAGCTACAGCTGAACTTTTTAAGCTTTTTTTCTAGCGGTCTTAGCGCTCAGGTGAAAATAATTAAAGCTATTTGTTGTTCTTTATATATGTGACTAAACGTTGTGCTTTTGGGTGTGGGAGGAGGAGCTGGAGGCTGGGTGGGCAGACAGACCTTTTGCTTACATTTTTGTTCATGGCTTATTCCTCATTATGGCTTTTTGTAGCTCTCGACGCGTTGGCGTTTCAGTGGCCAGGGTGAAATTGCCACGTTTTGCTACGAAAAATTAATAAAGTCAAGAAGGAGAAAACAGGATGAAGAAGTGAGTTTTGCCAGCAACTTGTCTGTTTAGTTTCGAGATGCTCTCATCACCTTTTCCATGTCCTGCTCCTCAAGGGGCAGCACAGGAACCACATTGAGGGAACAAGCTACCATTGGAGAGTAGTGCCGGGGAAGGATTAACCTCTGGTAAAAGAATTATGTGGGGCTGCAAAATCCTGTGTGGAGCAAACGTGCCAAACACAGCGTCTGTGTCCTCCGTGGTGTCACGGGGTAGTGGGTGGGAGTTGGTAGTGCCGTGGGCACGCTGTTCTGTGACTTGCCTGTCCTATGGCAGGGGGGTTGGAACTCAATGATCTTCAAGGTCCCTTCCAACCTAAACCATTCTCTGAAAGCTGTGTGGAGAGCTGTGGCACAAAATACCGAGTTTTTCCCTGTCTGTGTACGCTGTTGCCATTCTGTCTCATTTTTCTCTCCAGTGGCATGTTGAAAGCATGGTGTTTTGTGAAAAGTATCTGAATGGTTTGATTGCTGGATGGTTTATTTAAGGGAAAGATATCTTCATTCTACCTATTGTAGAAAAAATAGCCGATACGTGCCCACCCACTCCAAACAGAACTACTTTGATGGATTTGAACGGAGCCTCCTGAGGGCTTCCTTTTCAAGGCAGGGTGCCTCTGCCATAGTCATGATCCATAAGTTCCTCGTATTAAGAGCTGCTCATATTTTCCTTCAGAAGAGCTTCTGGGCTCTCAAATACCCAAACTCTACCACCACCCACAAGCCCCATCCGCTGTGGCATTTGGAGGCAGACTAGAGGGGCTGGCGTTGCCATATTCCTACGTGGAGCTGAACTGCGTGTGTTGTTTTCCACAGAGTTTGATCTGTACTATTAAGTACTTGGTATTTTCTTTACCTTCTTTCACATTTAAGAACTGTTAGATGGAATTGTTTTTCAAATATGATTGCTCAGTCTCTGTTTTCCAGATGACGTACTAACGTATTGAATTTTTGGTTTAAACATCGCTTATAACCTTAACCACACGCGGTCACAGAGCCCAGCTTCACCCCGAGGGGTTCCTGGAGAGCAGGTGGCAGGATACTGGCAGCTGAATTTATGTTGTAAAGCCTCCAATTCAGTCGTTAATTCAGGTTTCCACTGTCTGCTTCTGTGGATAGAAACTAGATGTTGCCATTGGTATTCCTTCATGAAAATACAGGGCAAAAATCAGACAAATGATTGTAAGGAAAAAAACTTGTGGCTTTAATCTAAATATTAGTTTTCAGTTAATGGTAGGAGAAGGGTTGTTGTTTGACCTACTACAGCTGAAATGCAGTTGTGAAACAGGTCTTGGTTGGTTTATTTGTTGTTAATGGCATAAACAAGTAGAAGAAAGCATGGGGAGGGTAAAGTTAATTTGAGAAGAGAGAACTCTTCTGAGACAAATCTTAAATCTTGCTGAACCAGGGAGGTTAAAATAGTACTCAATGAGCACTAAATTTAACTTTTCAGTATTTATTTCCTCTGGGCTGATTAAATTTTCTGGTCTCAAGGGAGCAAGCTTTTTTCACATTGTGCTAATGATTGGTATTCAATATCCAATTTAGGCTGTTTGTTTAATAATTCAATATTCGTGAGGAATCTTGGCAAGTGAAACTTTTTGCATATACGTCTGAGTTGTTGTTGAAAAATGGCTTAATATCTAATCTTAATAGCGCATATATATATTTCTGTCTTCTGTTTTTCAATAAATAGCGTGATTCCACTACACATGATTATTTACAGTATCATAATTATATTGCCAACATTTATGAGACACCCAGGGACAAACTTTAAATGATCTATATGGTGTCTAGTAAAAAAAAAAAAAGTTCTTAAGAGCTTTGTTTTTGAGAGAAAGAAATTACCATAACGCATCTGAAAAGATAATGGCTATTCTTCAATCAAGATACCTCCCGGTCTCCTGAGACCTTTTAACTCCCAAGCTATCAGATAAGGTTTTCCAGTTGGCAGCTACATTCCCTCTCAAGACAAAGCCCTGATAAATTAATTTGAATCTGACTTTTTCTTGACTACCCAGGGGTGCGTTGTAGGTATCTTTCGCAAAGGATGACTCCGAAAGATGGAAAGCAGTTGGGAAAGTTGCAGGCAATATTTATCGGGGCAAGGAAAAAAGGGTTATTTTCTTGAATGTGAACATTGCTTGGATGAAGCCTGCTTTAGGCATTTACATCTAATAGCTGCTTGTTTACATATTTGCCTTCTTTCTGACTTAAGTCACTTTAATCCCGTTACTGGAAACCGTATGTGCTGAAAATGAAAGGCAAAATGTCATGGCGCGGTGGGAAGCTGGATGGCCAACGACAGCTTGACCGAGGCGCAGATGGAGCGGAGGGGTGGTTAGGCACCATGGACCCGCCGGGGGAAGACAGCGGCTGTGGAAGGAGCTGAAGAAGGAGGAAGTACCTGGTAGAGGACGTGTTTGTGAGCAAACGTCATATGTAGAGCCTTGGAAAGAGAGGAAAAATGTAGGATTAGATCAGGAAGAGGAAACCATGAGGGGAACTGGAGAGGCATGAGCGTGGAGATGAGGCGGCTTTCCTCTGAAAAACAGTCTTGGGGACAAATAGTGCTTGTTGGCCCTGATAACAGCGTCTCGTTTGGGCTCCAGATTTTTTCTGTCCTCAGGAGTAGCAGTTCCCAAAGGATTGCTTTCAATTAAGTGCTACGGATTGCGGTATTTTGGGCGCAACTGTCTTCTTTTAAACACATGTGCAGTCATGGAAGGATGAAATGGTCGTGTAAGACAATCCCTTGCAGGAGTCTCAGGCCAGCTAGAAGTAATGAGTAATGTGAAAATACAGCTGCTAATTTAAGTTCGTAGAAGCTGACTTAAACTTGTGTTTGTGGATGAAAACCTGGTCTGAAGCAGTCTCTGGTGGATTTGCACTTGCTTGTAGCAGTATCTGCCCAGAGCTCGAGTTCTCCCGCTGTACCTGCGGTGTGTTTCTGCTAAGGGCTCGCTTCGTTTCCAGCCGTGGCTTTCTGCTTACCAGTATTGCTGTGGGTGAAAACCTGGGCTTTTCCACGGTGTTGTTTGACTGTATTGTACCAAAGCGAAAATGCTGACGTGCTCCCAAACTGCAGTAACCTTTTAGTCTTCGAGATTTTGAGAACTGATACCGGCCGTCCCTTATTCTCCTCCAGAGCGCCCGTTCCCAGCTCTGACTGTACACCATGTGAATGCTGTAAAGCTTATATATAGGTCAAATGCTGTTTCTGACCCCAAAGAAGGATATTCACAACCGCCAACTAGATCCATCCTACAGTTGGTGGAAAGGGGAAGGTTGCTCCGCAGGATGGGAATTTTGGTGGCTACATCCACTGCGTGCTCCGGCTTGCTTTCTGGAAGGACTGATGACTACGCAGGGAACCAAGGAGAGCAGTACATTATGCTAAAGTAATTATTTGCAAACGCTCTTTGAAATATAATAGTCCAAACACTGTCATTTACAAATTCCCAATTTGCTTTCCACTCATGTGGCTTCAGCAGCATTAGTTAAAGTTGGCTGGTTTAGCAAACATTTTTTGTCATTACGTATATTTGCTATTGCATTCCTCAAGTGTAAATCATGGAAAAGTAAAAGCATTAAGCAGTTGAATAGTAATAAAAATATCTCAACTTGATGGTCTAGAGATGAGATACATATACAGCCATTTACAAAAAGAGAATAAAATGGAAGAAAGAAGAAAGGAATATCAGTTGGGAAAAATCTTATGTGTTCCTGGCAGTTTTTAAAGCTGTTATAAGTTTTAGTAGTTTCTTTTTCAACAAAAGAAACTAATATTTTTTTCAATTTAATGAATTTAATAAGTAGGTGATACTGCACAGAATTTTTAGTAGCAGCTTTTTTTTTAAACTGCAGCTGAGTAAGTGCTCAAAGTACTTCTTGCTTAACAAAATAGAAGCTGGTAATTTAGCTTTAAAAATATTCCTTTGAGATGTAGAGAGTTTTCTTATAGTTTCTAGTCTTTCAGAAGATGTCCCGTGAATAAACAATATTTTGCCTCTTTTCTCATGGACTTTGTTACTTCTGATGAACTTGTTAAAGTGGAACGTGTGATCCTTTTTCACTGTACTATTTTTTTTTAACAGAATGCTTTCACATGTGAGTTCAATACTGTTCATAAATAGTCACCATCCATTATTAAGTAGATGTTGTTAATGGGAGATTCTTAACGCATTCACCAAGCATCGTAGTATTGGTAAAACCTGGTTTATACCTTGGGAAATAATGCAATGCTCAGTTCCAGCTTGTTGGCTCTTCATCAACCCCGCTTAAAGCTGCTGGCCATGAGGGTCTTACGCCTCCCATGCCTGTACTTAGGGCTTACCTGTGGAATATGATTTTGATGACAAACGTAATGAAAGCTCATATATGGAATAATAATTTTACACCATGGCAACGGTATCAAAACATTACTGCTCTTCCTGTACTCATTTTCTTTTACTGGCCGGAGAAGGGGTTTTGTGACTGGAGACTTTGAGAGACTTGTGTAAGCGGAGATTTTTGTTGGGTTTTTATTTTTCCACTTGATCTATAGGCTCAGTGCAGGTCAGAAGTCCCAAGACAGAAAGTATGTATATATTAAAACAAACTAGAACTCCCCCTAAATAAATAAGCAAAACCCCCAAATAACCCAGCTTTGACAGAAAGAGACGTAGAACTTTTTTATCCTCCATGGTAGCTCTACAGGTCTCTCCTAGCACCTTAAATTGAGCCCACTGGGGTCACTGGGACATTTTTCTCTGCAAAGGTTGTGGAAACACCTACTTTCCTCTAATGCTAGATGCCAGTTCTAGAAGCATAAAACCTCTCATGCTCTGGAGCCAAAAGCGTGACTGGGAGCCCGGTTTCCAAAGGCGCCGTTTGGGGCCGATCGGCATTTGCCGAGCCCCGCGCCGGGCTGTGGCAGCAGATCTTCACCAGCATCACCAGTCCCGTGCTGGGTACGGAGACCCATGGAAGTTGGCTGACAGCATGAATAACTGGCTGGAGGGGGAAGGTCAAAGCATCTGGTAACTAGGGCTTCTAGTCCTTTCCAACAGTAGCTGCAAGAGGTATTAATTTTGTCTGTCAAAACAGACTAAAGCAGTATTTAGGAGCTGAAGATTATTCATTTAAATTATGAAAAGGCTAAAGTTACAGTGATGGATGTTTCGAAAGATGCAAGAGGGGACTAAAGTTATATTTAAATACGAATCCACTGTGAAGCTGTCATAACATCCCTTACAGGAAAAAGTGAAATTGCTGAGCTGCAAGATTTGTTTTCTGAAACTATGCTTAGGACATATTCACTCTTCTGCTTCTGCGGGATTTCTCAGATTAGGGAATTAATCTTTTTAAGGCTGGCTGTTTAGTCAGTACTGACCCTCGTGGTGGTGGTGGTGGTGGCCTGAGAGCTTTCCATGCAGCTCCGAGTTTGGCTGGGTCCCATAGGAGGAGGTCTGTAGGTTGCATGAAAGGGGCTTGAGCCTCCAAATGGACATCCTCTGGAATTATTGATTTTGAAGAACAGGAAATACAGGTCAAGTGCATTTATTCTTCTCCAGAGTCCTCTGGGTCCACCAATGGTTGAATTTATCTTTCGGAAGGGATGTTCTCCGCGCCAGACGTCCTGCGTTTCAAATCTCAGCTTCAATGAGATGGCAGCGATAGAGTGTATCTTAATGTCCTCCTCTCTTCATGTCCTCCAAAGTTTTAACTTAGTTAGTTAAAACTAACACGGACTGTTTCATTTCTAGTTCAACTCTTTTTTTTTTTCATTGTTTTAGAGAGCTATCTTAGGTGCTTCAAACAAATACAGTTTTGTTCTTTCAAAGATTAATTTGGACATTTTAATGGTGGAACGTATCATCTGATTGCGTTAATAATAGTTACCTTCATCCTGCTGTACGAGATGCAGTCAGTGTGGGTCCCGATGGAAGTTTTCTTCAATTTGTTACGGGAAGGAGACCCACGATGATGATAGTGGTGTCCCCCGCTAACACATACAACTCATTTCTGTGTTGTTTCTTGGAGAGCCTATTGCAGCTTTTGTAGCCCTCATTCTTTTAAAAAGCATCTCATAAATACATTTCAAGAGGTGTACTTAAAATCTGTGATGTCAATTGAAAATACAGATACATTTGTGTATCTTCTGGGTAAAAAAAAAAGAAAGACAACATTTCTGGCAAATCTTTTTTTGTCACAATCTTGCCTTTATTTGCTTCCTTGTGATTAACATTCCTTGTTTGTTTGTTGGGTTTCTTTGTCTTTTGTGCTTTTATTTTTTCTCTGGTCTTCTCGTCCTGTTCTGTTTTCTTGCAGAGGAAAAGAAAAAATTATCACGAATGGAGCAGGCAAAAAAGCCATCAGCTAGTAAGAAGTTACTGCTAATAGATCCATGCTTCTGGAATATTTAAATTATCTCCCCATTTTATTCAGCGGGAGTTTTCTTAGTGCTTCACAAAGAACCTTGAAGATTCGCACGGTGCTTCTCTGCAGCTTTCCCTATCTTCAAAGAGAATAAAAGTCTAGGAAAAACTTGGGAAAGGATTGGATAAAATATCCTCATAAATGTTTATGACGAAGCAATTGGGAGTGGGTAAGGATACGTGAGGACATCTTATCTAAGTCTGTAGCTTTGAAAAGCTTTGCTTGGGATGTATTGTTCTATTAGATATACTTGATCCCTTTAACGCTGCAGCCTTTTAAACGTTCAAAGCTGGGTATTTTTGAACAAAGGTTGTGAATAAGTGACTTGCATTTGCTCTAAGTACGAGAATTCTCCATGCTGGGACTTTATATCTGGATATCCTTGATTAGATAGTCCCTTCGGGAGAGCACTGCAGGCTCAGATCCAGGCTGGGTGGGTTTGATCATCAAGATACTACCGCTTTCTGCTGTCCTTTACAAACTAAGGGAATTTTTAAAGACTTCGTGGCTACATTCATCTTCACACAGAAGGAGACCTTGTGAAAAGCACGCGTGTTGTCTTGCAACAAAGTGCTCTTTTTCTAAAAGACATGACATATTGCTCTAAGAAAATGCATGGTTTGTCTTTTGGTAAAGTTTATACAGTTTACCTTCTTACGCTTCTGTGCGGATTCCAGGATGCTGAGTACTGCTAGGGAATTCCCTCGGCCAGTTTCCATTATTGACAGATTGGTAAAAACCATTAGTTAAAAACTTGTCTTGGATTTCACACGTTTCCTTTTTGGAGAAGGATTAGAGCATTTGTCTGTGGCAAGCCAGAATTTCTCTTTTCTGCTGTGCACATTACAAAATACAAAGCTGGCTGATTGGAGAATTCAGCAAAAATAAAATAATTTTTCCCAATATTTTTAGACTTTTGAGTTCCTATATCTCTTTTTACGTGTACCAGCCCTTGCTTTGTGGCAATTGGTTTTCCTCTTTCTGCAGTGATTGCAATGCCTTCCTGTCAGTCACCAGCGTACTCCTACCCCTCTACGTACAGATCTGATGGCTTTGCAGCATTAGTAGAATGTAAACTAGCAGTTTAAATGAGATTACTAGGATTAGTCATCTGGATGGAGCAGATTTAAAGTGGCCTTGATTGAGGTCCTTAAAATTATGAAGTAGACAGTAAAGCCATGATGGTCAAAGAGGCAAAATGATAAAAAGAAGTTAAGATGCAAAGAAAGAATGGATTTGTTTTATGGTCTGTGTATTTCAAAAGATGATGCGTGATATTACCTTGTATTTTTCTGATCAGCATAAAACTTTCTTTTGTGGCAAGAGATAAGAGAATAATACCGTGAAATAATTACTTTTTAAAAAGGGAGTTTCATAACACTAAGGAATATTTTTGCTGTGGAGATCATGTGAAGGAAAACACGCATGCTTACTGTCTCTAAATATTTGTGTCTAACTGTGTGTGTCTAACAGGCTTGTTTAAGAGACCTTTCATCTCAGTATTTTCATATCCTATAGAACAGAGGATTTCAATTAGCAGCTTACACTTCTTCTTTCACTGCTTTTCTGTTTTAGGGATTCTTTCTTTTGTGTCTCAGTCCTGGACTTCTGTGTTAGGATCCGTTCTCCTCCTGGTGTTATTTTCCAGTTTGGTTTCCACCAGAGTGCAAAGGCACATTTAAGATACTTCCCTCCGTATTTTCCCATGGTTTCTCCTCTCTTAGTGTGGACTAAGAGAACAATTTTGTTTTAGAGGCATGGCAAGGAAAGACTGTGGCTCCTAGCCTAGTTCTCTCTCCACGTGCACGGCCAGCTCTCCTGTGCTGGAATTATTACCTTCTTTCTTCTGGTGGGCCAGAGAGACTGAAGCCATCCCGGGTGGTGCCAGTGCAGCAACCATTCCCCGGAAAGACTGAGTAGGAAATACAGCTGGAGACTCCGTGGAGCTGTGCAGCTCCTGGGTAATCCAGGCTTTGGAATACTGAAGCAATAAACTCTTCCTCCGATTTCACACCTTGGAAGTAGTCTGCACCGAGTTTTATTCTTGGCTCGCGGCTCGCCATTTCCTCCTCCTCAGTCTGATAACTGTTGTCTAAGGAATATTAGAATTTGTCTTTATTTGTGGTTATTTCCTCTCCCTCACGTGCAGTATCAAACTGTTGCCACCCAGTACTCCTGTGCTACCACGTGTAGCTTTTCTCCTTTGTTCTGGTGTGAGAAGTAAGAGGGTTTTTTTCGTTATAATTTTCAGTAATTAAACTGATGAGAATTAAACTGGTGGGGAAACTGCATTTGATTACACAGGCAATACAGAGGAGGTAAAACTCATCTAACTAGGTTCCTTTCCAGCCTTTAGGCTTTTAATAGCTAAGTTAATTTCCTAGAGGAATATGGGCTGATTGAAGGAAAAACTATAATCATTAATTGCGGTAGATTTAATTTGTTTGAAGTATAAAGAAAAGACTGCCTGAGACTTTAGGGGAAGGAAAGAGCCGGGCTCCTGCGCAGTCGCGTCTTCCAGCCAGAGTAATATGTTTTTTTGCTGCCCGTAACAGATTCTGGTAACAGTTTTGGACTGTTTGTGGGCTTTAGGCGTATCGGTAGGAGTGATACTCTTCGATCACAACATTATTAGAGATGAATTTACAGCACTTGTTTCTGCAAATGATGACCATAAACTTATGCTATGTATTTAGTAGTGTAGGTTTCGTATAGTAATCGATCCACCTTGTGCTTCAGGGATGTAAGATCTTCTCTAGCTGTCCCCTGAACCGTTTCTTTGCTGATGTGGTTATAGAACATGAGGTTGCTGTAGTTGCTTTCCAAGCAAAAGCAGAATTTTCTGTATTTAATAAAGTTGTGTGGGGTTTGGGTTTTTTTTTTTTTTGTTTTTAAAATTGTCATTTCATTTCTTTCTCCCTGATGATTAGAGCATGTGACTGGTGTTTTGGGGCCAGTCATTAATTCTCACTAGAGAAGTAATTTTATAGAGAGCTTTAAAAGATGATTCATCTTTTTATTTTCCGAGCAGCTATAAAAACATACTTTACCTGCCTTACAGATGTGCTTATACATAGCGTAAGATGCCTGTATTATCCTTCGACATTACTGGTCTCTGTATTCATACAAGTAACGTTTGTACTTTGCCTAATTCCATCTTTGTTTTCTCAAGACATTTTTCAAGAGTACTCAGCTGACTCATAAATCACGCTAGGAGTATTAGAATAATGAAATGAAGTGTTTACTGTGCACAAATTAGATTCTAGTATCCCTCTTTGTGTTTCCTAGATGTTGAATAGATCACTGCGAGTTAACGTACTAATCCTGGATGCAGAAGGTCCATATGAAAGCTTAGGGCTTCTGAAGATTTTGAATTTTCCTGAGATAAGGTAGAGAAGGAATGATAACCCATTAAAACACAAACTTACTGCGAACAGTGTGTTAGAAGTCACTTTAGATAGTTGATCTGTATGTGTTGCAGCATTGGAGAGGAAAATGTCTAAACTTGGACCGCACACATTCATCCTGGTATGGTTTTTTTACTACATGTATGTGTCTTCCTTTTTGCCTTACAGAAAGACAGGTAAATCGAAACCCATAAAAGTGCTTATTTGATCAACACTTTAAAAATACTCAATCATAGGGGAAAAGGGAGTAGCATATTTTGAAGTGATGAATCAGCTTTGCCAAATTTTATCTTCAGTCCAATTGTCTGTAGGAATCGTTTGTTGGATTATTTCTTTGGCTTTATTTTCTGTCTTCAGCTCTGGTCAGTGAGCCACGGTCCTTTTTATTGCAGCTTTCGGTGAGAAAGGCTCTGACAATTAGGTGGTATGGCATACAAAAAAGCTGGTGATTGAGTTGTGGCCCAGGGAAAGGGTCAGACTTGTTCACTTATTTATCTGGTGGTCCTACTCTTGAGTCGACGGGCAAACTGTTACTAGAAGCAACGAGAGAAAACGTTAGCAAAAATAGCAAGTACAAGCAGTTCTTGCGGTTTTGGGTGGTGGTTGTAGCTGAAAGGATTTGCGGTGGAAGTGCTCGTGGGGATGATGGTAAATTAACCACAAGCATCTTTGCCACAAGAGGGTGAATTCACATCATCCATCTCGGGTTCACGAAACACAGATGTCCGACGCTGGCACTTGACAGTGCCCCTGTCTCCTCACCGGCCAGGTAGGGAAATCTGCCTTCCACGTGCCGTCTTCTGGATTGCACCCGAAAGACGCGGCTGCTGTAGACAGCTCAACTGCGTTGTCCAACCGGGAACAACCCTACATGACAACGTAGCATGAATCCTGTTTGATACGGGTGACATTTCCCTATCTAAATGTGACCGGTGGAATTAGCAGCAGGAAGCAAGGATGGGGGATTTTAGGGATGACGCTGGTGCGCGTACGATGAAGTTACTGATCCAGTGTTGCAGCTTGACGATTTCTCTTTCTGCACGGCGTGACCGGTGTGTGACAGCGCAGCCAGCCAAACCTCCTGTTGCGCTTCAGAGAAAATGAAAGATTTTTGTCCAGCCTAACCTCAATAAATATTTCATCAAAGCCTTAATACTGCTTCTGCCAGATATTATCTGCTTGAACGCGGAGTCTGGTAACAACAGTGCCTATTTACTGCCTTTTTTTTTTTTTGGTGATAATAGCTTTAATCTGCTTCATCATTAAGAAGTGCCTGTAATCTCAGTGTTAAAGTGGTATCTTGAGAGTATAATAAAACTGACTCCTTGCTTTACTTCCCGCAGCCGTGGGGTACCCGAGGAGCTGACAGGCAAATAAAGAGCAGGGCAGTTTTTTGGCAGGCTGGTGACGGAACAGTATGGCTCCAACCTGACGATAGTTGAGAGAAATCAGGAAATGTGAGGGTCTGCAGGTAGGGAAGATTAGAAAGCCCCAACAACCTGACAGGAACAAAGAATTGTCCCACGCCGTCTGAAATCCTGTCACTGCCGGGCATTTCATCTGGGCTCTTGGCTTTGTCACACCTGTGAAAATACCCACAGGCCTTCACATCATTTTGATAACGTGCGATCTTCCTTTTCTTTAAAGTTCCTGAATAGCGTTTTTTAAGTTTTCCAGGCATGGAAAATGGTAAGCTAACAGTAAAAATATTGTTTTTCTGTATTTTTTTCAAACTTTCATTTATGTTTCTTCATTTTAAGACATTGTCATGGATTATGTGTTCCAGGAACAGTAAAATGGAGAGGATAATCAATCTCGCTCTAAGCTGACTTACTTTTATCATAAAAGGGGCAATTTCTGATTTCTCTGATAGACTAAGTTGATGGCTACGCTTTATTCTTAATACCTTTCTCTCAAGATGTCCTCTCAAGATGATTTTTTTTTTTTTTTTAAGCTTATAGATGGTAACCTTTTGAAACAGTCAGTTAAGATAAAGTTTGGAGAGTATATTTGACAACAGTATACAGAAGGATTTCAGAGAATATTCTTATAGACAGTGTAAGATGTCCAGTCCACGTTTTACTGTAATGCATTATTGCTGGTTTGACTGAAATACCCAGGTGATTAAGTTCCACTTTCCCTTAGAAAGGAATACAGGACCGTCATTATACAAATATTTAGCCCTATAGCAACAGTTTGGGTCTACATTTGAAAACGAAAAAAAGTACGGTGAAATACATAACCAGATTCTCTGTTTCTGCTGTAACGCGGCTCACACTGACCACAGTGGGAGCTGCTTCTAATTTCAGGCTATATAAAGAAAGGATCATTAGAGAGGTTACACAACACGTCCGTATGCAGAGCATGTCACATTTGCACAGTTGGATATATTTTAAAGTAGACCTTACTTCACTGCTTTCCTTGCAGGCTCTTCAAATCCTACATGTCTGCGCTAGTTGCTTGCAGGAGCTTGTAATTCATTGTCAAAATCTTCCTTCCAGGCTGCTCTTGCGAAAACAGTGCAGTAACACCTTGCCTTCCTCTAACTGTGCGGCCAAATTTGCAAGTGAAGTCTTGTCTGCATAGCTGGAAAAAAGCGCGAGGGCTGTTTTGGTAGGGCCTGAGGTGTGCCTTTTTTGGTGGTGTTGTTCTACTTCTTTTTTTTTTTTTTGTTTTTTTTTTAAACTGAACCTTGTTCATGAGTGTTAATACCCTAGGAAAAAGCAGTGGTGTGCGCACTTACTACTTTTGTGCCCACCGAGGTCGGTCCTCCCGCTGTAGCCAGGGTTGATCTTGACCTTGGAGCAAACGGGAAGCCCCCCAGGTGTGCCTGTGCCACAGGGTGCCTCCTATTCCTCCGTACCCTACGGAAAAACATGCGGCGCTGCTGTCGGGGCAAGGCCCCAGGTAGCTGCTTTTCAGCAGTGGCCTTTGATTTCATAACAAAGTGGGTTTTTTTTTTTTATTGTTTTGAAGCCTGAACGTTAAATATTTATGTTTCAAGACTGAAATATGTTAGTTTTTATCACCTTTTGATTTCTTTTTGCTTTTCAGAGCATAATTGTTGCTTTATTCAAAGTTTCTGCAATCACGTTTGCTTCTTGAAAGCAAATATTCTGCAGCTAGTTGCTAGCGAAGGCAATTGAAATGAAATCTTGTGATTAGTTACACTCTAAGTATCATATCACTGGGTTTTTTTTAAAGAAAAAAAAAGAAAAAAAGAAGAAAAATCTCATAGAGGAACGTTCTTGTGTCCAGGTAGACTTTGGGAGGTTCGAGGCCGGTTGTAATTTTGAAAAGACAAAAGCAAAGAAAGCACAAAGAACTTCACTCTAATTTTTTTCTGTTTTCCCAGGTAACATGTTGTAGTACCTTTGAGATACTGGAAAGATGCATGAATTATATAAATTTCACTAATTATTTTGAAATAATTACTGCCAAAACTGCTTTTCTAATTGTGCAGGTAGAACCTTGGACTACCTCTTTTTCTATTTTGCGTAGGCTGTTAAATATTGATGATGACTCCAGTTAAATGGATTAATTATATACTGCAGCACTTTGATTCCCTTTAATGTTACATTTACAAACCACACAAATGGCCCGAATTATGAGATGAAGAATTGGCTGTAGTCGACCTGAATATTTTTTTTCCTAATTATTCTGCCCTGAAATAAGTTCCTGTTGCTTTACATTTCAGCTCGGCTATATTTTAAAATATCTTCATGATCCAGAAGGCAACTTTAAGTGGTTGGGCAAACCACAAATTGACACACAAAATGGATGAAATCTTAATTTCTAGCTTTCCCTTTGCCGTCTGGTAGTATGTGTGTGTGTGTCACAATTTATCAACCTGTGTTTTAGAATGAAATTATTCCAGGTTTGCGCCTTTCTCGCGTTTGCCAGAAAAAAAAATGAGAGGAGCGTGAAAAACGAGTGTGCCTTCTGCAAAGGGCTTGGAGCAAAACCTGCCGATGGACGTTTCGGTGCTTACCAGCCCGTTTTAGCCTTTTCTAGCTCCTTCCCTTGGAACTGCAGCTTTTGATTCAACAAGTCTGTCGCCTTCTCCCTCCCAAGGATGAGATCAACCTCATCAAACAGGTTCTTCTAACTGTCCTTCGCCAGGCGCTGGCGGGAAATCTTTTCCTTTTCCATGGCTTTCCTGCCTTTGATTGGAAATTGGTGTTTCTGTCGAGCTGCAAATAACGCCAGGGGAAGAGTATGAAGGCTGTGAACGTCATTGGTAGGGATGTGTCAGCTGCTGGTTTTGCTGGATTTTACCTGGAAATGTTTTGCAGAGTTGTGCTGGGGACGTAAGATCTCCTGATGGACACTATTCGTAAAAAGACGTTCTTCTCAGTTTTTTGGATATTCTTTTAAGTTTTTTTTTTTTTCTTTTTTTTGCTGCGGTTGACTGGCTGCCCCACCAAGAAGCAGTTGCGGTGATTCAGAGTCGTCAGGCTACTGTAAAGTTTAGGCTCCTTTGAAAGTTAGAGCCTAATCTTCAGTCCATATGGAAGTTTATAGAGTGGCATTTAGGAAGTGCTCTAGGCCAGACGCCTTCTCTCCTGTCTTTTTCTCAGTGTGTGTTAGCCGGCTTCAATTTCTCTTCATTTTCTCTCACTCTGCATTAAAGCAATTAGTGTATTTTACTGTAAGGTAAAAACCTGGCATTTTGCTCCTTCTGCTTTGAAGGGATGCCTCCGATGCACTCGGAATTTTAACTGTCAGACTGATAGCTGTGTGCTTACTTCTGTGCTGCCTTCACAGTACACGCGCGCTGCTGCGCAGTGCTGCCGCGTTGGGGTTTGTGGGTTTGGTGCTGGGTTTATTTTGTTGTGGGGTTTGTTTTTCTTTTAACTCTTCATATCAGATTTCAGAGGTGCTTTGCATACGACTGACTAAGCTTCATGGGTGTGACATACAACATTTAAAAATAGCTTTTTTGCATAAATGCACGTTATGTATTGAGTTGGTAATGTGTTAGAAGAAGAAAAATAACTGAAAAGTTGTGACAGTTATTGTTTCCTTATTGAATTCAGAACGTTGTGAAGGCAGGTCTCTTGACAGGAGCAACCCCAGAGCACTTACTAGTGTGCCTATTTCCCCCCTTCCCCTACTCCCCCTTAATCTACCTGTGAAATACCCTTTACAAGCTTGAAATTGGAGTTGATGACTACTTTATTTGCAAAGATGGCAAGATTTACTTTTAACAATTTGTTCTCTATACAGAATTTTTGAGGGGGAAATAGAACAGCACAGGCTATTTGACAAGTAAACCGCAAAGCCATTTTATTAGTTCCAAATATAAAGCCTGTGCTTTTAATTGCTCGGAGCCTTCCGTTAGATTTTATTTATCTTTAAAACAGGACAAATTTGTAGTGTGGACTTTCATTGTCTGGGAAAAAAGTAAGGCATAGAAAATTCAGTTCCTTTCTTTTGTCTCCCACATCATCTGTTTTGCCAACACAGATGGTGGAAACTTCACAAGCTGAATTGTTTGGACTCCCTGGGTCATGCTTCTGTACATCTTGGCTTTTTAGAAAGAGAGTTTGAAGTTGGTACTTTTTACTAACAATAAAATAAGACCGTGTAGATGTTAACTTCTATTTACAGAGGTTTCTTATGGGCAGAAAAGGAGATTTCCTAATATATGGAAGCTCAAGTCTTTAAGTGTGTATCAGGGATATGATGCGCCATTGATCACCCATTAAAAGCAAGCAAATCCCGAAGCTATTGGGCTAAACTCAGAAGCATCTGAGGAGCCTCCAGGAGCAGAGCGGGTCAAGGCCAGGCCTTTGGCCCATGCAGGGATTGCTCCAAGGAGCTGCAGCTCCAAGGATCCCTCCGCAGGGACCGCTCTGCCGCCCTCGCACCCATCTACGTGAAGCTCCAGCTTCTGCGAGAGCCAAAGGATTCAATCCCAGTTCAGCTCTTTGGTGTTAGTCCGGAGGGTGAAAGCCCATTTCAGGTATAGAGAGAAGCAACTTGTTTGTCGAAATTTGCACGGTAGAAAGCAGTTGAGCAAATGGCTGCTACTGGTATTCCGGAGCCGTTCCTGGCGCGCGGCTGCGTGCAGGTTGTCATCACACCCTCTGGATTGAGTAAGTATTTGAAGGCTGTGTCTACAGAAGGCATCTGGGTGTCTGAAGATGCTAATAGTGGTACTTACTGACGTGCCTAAACGTTTCAACTCCATCTTACTTGGTAGGTTGAGTGGTTTTCTTCATTTCCAGTAGTCTCTGCTTTGCACCATTAGGCACTTGCATAACTTTGCAAATCTGGCCCAGTCTTTTATTGCAACGTTATTTTACCTCTGCCGATTGCCATGGCTCTGTGTGCAAGGAAATATTTTGGGTGAAGTTAATTATAGTGGTGACTCTACTGTAGTATACTGCATATGGCTGTATTTTATTTACAATATATACCTCGAGATTACTTCATGATCCCTAAGCCTAAAGCTTTTTACTTCAAGGCACCAAAGCACATCTCGTGTTAAAAATGATTGAACGTACAAGGTGCAGTTGCTGGCTCACTCTTCTTTGTTCTCTCTGCTTTCTTAAGAAAAGATCAAACAAAACGCGGTGACGGGTGAGGATGTCTCACAAAACACGTCGAAGAAATGTAGCTTCCTGTTCCATAAATTACTGGTGCTCTGCTCACCAGCTGCCTGTTATGATGTTTTATTGATGAATAAAAATGGTGTCTGAGGCAATAGAATGTCTTGCATCTTACAACACTGCCAGTTATAAAGATGTCTGCTTGAATAAATTTCACAATTAGAAAGTATTGACAAAAATATTTAATCTTTTTTACATCAAAATAAGTTCAAACATCTGCTGCCAAAGTCAGACAATATCAAGTAATCTTTTAAAAGTATATTTTTATTATACTGACAGATGCATGGCTGCATGACATAGATGTCAATTTAAGTTACTAGTGCCATTAATACTTGACAAAGACATGCTCCCAGAAGAATTTATGTTTTTAAAATGTTGTCAGATGAGTATATGCCAACAAAAAGTAACCAGAGTTATTCAGCTATGTTGTTAACAAAGCTAAAAGCTTGTTATCTCCAGAGACATCACAAAAATTGGTATTCGCATCTCTTCTGTTTTCTAAATTCCACAGAATTGACAGCAGAAAAAATAATTCTGTGTCTGCAACTGCCTGTTTAAGCAACCTTTGCATACATCCTTTTTCTCTTTTTATACCTTTTGGCTTACAGCACAGAAAGATTTTCATTTTTATTTGAGGTGAACTTCTTCAGCATTCGTTTGCTTTCCACAAAATTTCAAATAATCCTACTTCTTGGCAAGGATGCTGTTGTGAAGAGAACGTTGAGGAAAATGTTGAGACCTCTGCCAGAGTTTTTGGTCTGCTTATTCAGTCAAAAAAGTGTTGGAAAGCTATATGACTTAACTCATTAAGAAGGCTGGGATTTAAAACGTTCATGTCCAGTTCTTATTTGTCAAATATGCTGCTATATTCATTATTCAAATTTATACATTTTAGTAACCTGAGATTTCATTGTGGGTATTCCATAATGCGAAACTAAGCTTGCTTTAAATTCTTTCCTTCCAAGTCTTTTATTTTTTTGTTTGGTTTTCTTTTTTCCCCCCTTTCCCCACAGAAGTGTTCTGGAAGGAATGTTGTTTCTTAGGGCAAGAGTGGGGTTTTCTTGGTAGACCAGACCAGTGTTCGTGGAGCTTGCTTAGTAGCACTGTCCTGGTGCTGCTACTCTATATTAAAAAGCATAAAAGTCTAGTCTGTTGGGGTGCCAGTCATTTCAAGTACTGAATTTCTGGTTGTATCTGGGGTCATAAACACCTCATTAAGGGCTAAATTGTGATTAGAGACTGTTTTTTTCTGGTTATCTGGTGGATTTGATTTTTTTTAGGGTGGATTTTCTCTTAGAGATGAGCCTAAACTTTGTAGAAACCCTTTTACTGCTAATGCTTCTGGTTTATCTAATAAAAAGAAATCTAGAACTAAAGGGCTGAAAGCCATATCCCTGCTCCTCAATGTATTTCTGTTTGCTGCACTGAGGCAGACTGTGAAGGTAAGATCTGTCTCTCAAAATACAGAGTTCAAGACTCCTTTTAAAGTAGTGGCGATGCACGGCATCTCCTGTGCTCTGATGTGTCTCATCCTGAAGCTGCTACTTAAAATACATCACAGGAACTGATCCCCAAATACGGCTGTTTTAGTTTTTTTAATTCGTTATTATTTTTTATTGAAGCCTGTGTTACTGGTGCAGGCAAAAATATTTAAAATTAGATGAGCTCTCACCTCCGCTGCCTCTTGCGGGCCGCCGCCGAGTGAGATGTTTTGGACGGGGCTTTGTCGGTGTGTGTTGTATTTCAGTTTGACAAGGAAGTACGTAGTCTACTGGCTGCCTGACCACTCCGTGTCATCACTCCTCTTAGTATAAATGAGTACATATTTCAAGGTTTGTATTGCGAGTGGATTTTCAAAATTAATGCCCAGGAGTCTGTTGCAGGCTGTAGTTTGTAAGGAGGCAATTTTAGAAAGGTTGGGCAGGTCAACTTGAAAGGGTAAGTTGGGGAGGAAATGAGGTGCACAAAGTCTTTACCTCACATTTCTTTGGAGCCCCTTTTATGCTTGTTTGGGGTTTTTTTTTTGACTGTTCTTTGTCTTGGTAACTTGGTAGCCATTCAGTCTTCCTCCTTCCTCCACCCCAAGTCCTCCTCTAACTTCAGAATCTTGTGCAGCTCTGGAATAGAGAAATAAGGACAAGAGGTTAGTCAGGATGGATTTATTAGTTGTCTACGGCTGTGGTTAACGTGTTACCTAGGGCTGGGCAGGTCTGGAGTCGGCTGGGGGAGTCGTACGTGCACACAGCGTAGCGGTGCAGCCTTGGGGAGAAACTTGGACTGCATCAAGTTTGGAGGTTGAAAGCTCGCAGGGTCCCACCGCCGGTTGCTCGTACCTACCCGCGGTTGAACCTCTTGCAGCGGGAGCCCCTTTCGCAGCATTTCGCAAGACTTGGTCATTTGGGAGCTCGGCTGGACGAAACGCAGCTGTAGATTAACACTGGGGGACGGAGAAGAGAGGCAGTACTGGCTCCAGCATTATGTGCTGTGATTACAGCCGTGGGGCTGTGCTGACCCGCTCTCCGAATCCGGGTGAAAATCCCCAGCTCTGGCTGGGGAAAGGTATTCTTTAGGTGCTAAGTGACAAGTTACTTCTTTAACGGTAAGGCTTTCCCAAAGATGGAAAGAAAGTTCTATTTTATGCAGCCTTTCAGGTGCAGTCTGAAAAATCTGAAAATAAAACCATTCTTGCTTTTTGAATGACATATTATCTTTCTGGAAAGGGTGCTGTAAATATAATTCAGTCATGTTCGTTCTTGTCGTCATTGGAAAATGGTTTGATTTTCCCCCTAATAGTCAAGCATAATGATTAAAAAAAAAAAAAGGGCCTATGAATTATTACTCCAATTTCAATAGCTGTAATAGATGCATTGCGGCCAAAAATCTGTTTGAGCTGGTTTTGCTGTTTGAGCTGTTTTTGCTGTTTCTATAGAGAAGTGTGTGATGCTGAGTTATACTATATGTTATTAACAAATCTTAGAAAGTACTGGAAAGACGAACATTGTCAGGAAAAGTTAATGAGAGAAACATAATTCTCGGAGAAGCCAGCAAATGAGAGTTTGCAGTGGGGATGTTGGCTGGGTACCAGAAGGAACTTTTTTTAGCAGTGGAAACTTTAGTTACAGTGAGGTATAGCAGATCTTAGCTGTGTCTCTTAAGTCTCTCAAACGTAATAACTGAGATCCTAAAATTGGACTCATTCGAGAACTAGACTGGTAATTATACGTGCATTCTACAGTCCCCAAAAGAATAATCTTGAATATCAGACTTATGGCAGTACATGACACTTTGTTACTCTTATTTTCTTCTGATATGAAGTGTGCTGGATTTTGTCTCGCATCTGCTCGCTTTACTGCAGGGAAGGTGATGTTACCTGTTACAGGAGTCCTTTGGAAGCCGCTGTGGAAATAAGTTGGCCTTTTTTTAATTTGTGTGTTTCTTCAATAGTGAATTTCGGTGAGGACAAGAGGAGGTAAATACAGGAAGATTTAAGTTCAGGGGCACTCTTTGCAGTATGTCTGCACGCATTTATTATTACTATCATTATATCTTTTCCAAAGGCAATTTATATATGACAATATTTGTTCCCTGCTAGCGGTTTCTAGAGGATAACCAAGAGTCTAAAGCAGTCTTGTTATGCCGTGTAAAAGCAAAGTAACTGTGACAGTGATGTCCTAGCAGCGTAGTTGATTCACGGGATATAGGCACATGAAAGTTTTAAGGATCTTGAGCTAATATAGCAGTATGTGACAGCTGAAAGGGAGGATTTGCACTGTCTACGCCGAGCTGTGTTGCCCCATCTTCTCCTTCCTAGCCACGCTGCTCTGCCGCTTGTGCACCTCTCCATGAGCCAGTTCACCTCAGTGATGTGTCTGAAATCTGAAACAAAGGGAATAGTGGGTAGTTTGCTTTCGGCTGGTTTCTGAGTTCCATCTGAAGGAAGAATCCAGCCAGCAAAAAGGAAGTCAGGCACTTAGGTGAAAATGGCTACAAATAGCTTTGTTTTAGAAACAAAGATTATTTGCCCCATTTTCCTCCACCTAATCTTCCAGAGTGTTAGACCCAGACTTGGACCAGAAAGATGCACGAGAACATCCCTCGAGATCTTGGTCAACAATTCACTCGCTCAACGAGTGTAGGAGAAACTAGTCCTAAGGTGGATAACTGTCCCTGCCATTTACTGTTTATTTTGATTTGATTTTGTCAGCTATGCTGAATATAAAGCTGCATATTTATTTCTTTAAAGAGCATTGTATTTTGAATAATCTAGAGCTACATCTTCGGTCACTGCAAGATTAATAGTATTAATGGTATATGCTGCTTTTTAAACTAGAGATCTTGAGTATGATGCTTTCATGGAAAATCTAGCTTTTTGATGAAGACGGTTTCACTGCAGTGTCAGGGAAAGCTGACTGCAAATGGTTAAGCTGAAAGTGAATGTTAAGTCAAAGGTGTTTGTAGAATATCTGAAAAAGAAATGAAGACAACCAAGGTAACTTGGGTTTTTTTGTACAAGTCTGAAGAAAGTCATTAAAAAAAAAACCAACAGCCAGGGAATTTGCTGATTACAGTCTCCTATTTAGGAAGCAGAGGGAATGCTTAGGAAGTAGAGGCTTAATCTCTGTCCGGGACACAGGTATTCCATACCACATGGCGCTATGCCCAGTACTTAAGCGGGATCTGGTCAGGGGATCAGTTTGGAAGTCACAGCTTGGGAGTGGGATGGGGTTTCCCAGGCTTGGTCGGTGTGCAGTGGGACGGTAACCTTTTTCATTCCTCTGCCAGTGGTATCGTTGTTCGGTTTTTTTCCTGTTTTCCTTGCTGCCCTGTTAAACTTTTTTTTTTATCTCAACCCACGAGTTTTGTCTCTTTCTTCCAAATCTCCCTCACTGCTGAGGGCTGAGTGAGCAGCTGCGGGGTTCTCTGTTGTTGGCCAAAGCCAAACCATGACAATGTATAACAGCAGAAAGTTTGGATACTGGAAAATACTAATTTATTCTGTGTATCTTGCCATCTACCCTTGTTCTGGAGCAGGAAATGGTTTGATGTCTTGCTTCTCCTTTACTGATGAGCAAGCAATGAGAAATACCTGTGCCCATCCCTTACACACTTGCTTTTATACTGTGTTTTATCTACATTATGATAGGACAGGGGTTTGTTGCCCACACATTTAAAGGGTGAATATTTTACTCAAGGTAGGTTTAGGAACTTGGGCTTTCCTTCTGTTATTCCCTAGGCAGTGAAAGGAAAATGTTTGGCATGGCTCCAGTTGTGCTAGTGTAATTTGAAGGACCATCTTATATGACCATGCTCTGAAAATTGCATTCCATAAGCGATTTATTTATTTCTGTCATGGATAGCTGGATGGTTACAGTACAGAGGCAATTAAGCATACTGAGTGAAATCCCAACTAAATTGCATACAATGGTAAAACACCCTTTGACATCAATGGGGCCAAGGTTTCTCATCATCATCCTCAAAGGTCCCGTGTCATAGAAAACAAGGAGAGCTAATCAAAAGTTGCATCAAAGTGTATTTTAGTTTCTTTAAAATGGAAGACTTTTACTCCATATCGAAATCAAAAAGGAATGTGGTTTATAGAATTATAAATTCAAGATTGTAATTTCATAAGCTATTCAATATGCTTAAGCTTTAATAATTTTATTACTGTTTTATTTATTAGACTACATGTTTAAAGATATTGCAAAATAGTGCCGGGGTAAAGATTGCAATTACAATTTACATAAGTGATTGGTTTTGCAGCAAATATTTTTGGATAAGTGGAGAGTGGCAAAGTTACTGAAACAATGGAAAATCTCCTGTGAAACATCTTGTTTTTTGGTTCTTATCTATATTTACGAAGCTCAACGCTAACGATTCTCCTTTTGTTCTTCTTGCAGCCAATTCCAGCCTTCTTGGAGGTGGTGGAGGTGAGTCTTTGCTTAATGCTGTATTTATTCTTAAATAAATGTGAGACACATGCTGATCAAATGTAGTGTTTAGTTATTAAAAGATGTATGATGAGTTCAAAAGGCAGAAAAGTAAAATTATTAGATGGGGAAAACTCACCAAAGTCAGTAATGTTTCCTGCCATCAAGAGGCAGGGTGTGAGACTGCTGCTGAACCTGGTTTTCCCCTCTGGATTAGACTAGGGCTGACCTGTATACGGGGCTAACTGAAACATAAAGGAACCGAACTGCCTTATGTTATCTTGTGTTTAAATATTTAGGATTTTTATTTAATGTATTTCAGGGGTACCTTGAAGGCATGTTAGATATTTAAGTTTAAATAATTAAAACATGGTAAAAACTCATCTGAGTCAATTAATGAGGTTTTATTTGCACTTTTTAGAAAAAAAACTTGGTTGCTTACCCCATCCTGCTTGCCAGAATACTCAAGTAGATTTCAGTACAAGTCTTTGGTGCGCCTCAGAGGTGCTACCCCAACATGTATATTAGTATATATGTATATTTGAGGGGCACAAGTGCATATAGTGGGTAATTGTTTCCAAATATGTGGGTGCTGTAGATCGATGCTCCTTTGCTTTTTGTAGTACGGTAATACCATGGCCATAAGAGCTTACGCGAGCGTTAACAATTCGGGGGAAAAAACCACCCCAAACATGAAGAGCTTGATCTCCATTTTCAGTGACTTCCCCTGCCTCCCAGAGGGAAGCAAAAGAGCTCAGTTCTGGAAATTTGACAGCGCGGGAGCGGTACGGGCAGGGACTAATCTTCCTTCCTGGCTGGAGTTGAAAGGACTGGATGATCAGAGCTTACATATGCAAGGTTAAAGGAAAGGGTTCTGTAAAAAGACAGAAGATCCCTGTTGCTTGCGAGGCTTGAGGACAAGTCCTCAAAGCTTTTGTTTTTAACAGCCGCAACTGAACAGGCCTAGCTTATTTCTGGACCGGGAAAAGGTGCCGGACAACTGCACCCAGGCGCCTAAATAAAACGGTTCGTATTTCTCAGCTGCGTGTCTGGACATTAAAGTACAGGCAAGCCTCACCTGGTAATCCGGTTGGATTAACCTGTTTCTTTTGATTCGAGCTAGTTATTTGCAGTATACCGCATTTTTCTTTGTTTAAAAGATAATCCTTTAAAAGGTAATCCTTCGCTTGGCCCTTCGTGTTCCTGTGGAACCCTCCGTGTGTACCTCCTCTCCAGCGCTCGCTCCCGGCTGGTNAAAAAAAAAAAAAATCAATGCAAATGTTCAAATTCCAATCAGGTTCCCAGAGCGCTGCTGCTGCTGGAAGGATTTGGTTATTGACTTTCCGTGGTATTTATTCAGCTGGACCCTACTTCAAAAGCCGATGGCCGTTCAGCGTGGCACTGGATAACGTGGCGCTCCCTCCGTGGCAGATGGGATGAGCCCACGCCGCCAGGCCAGGCGGGATTTTGCCAGTATTTTACGCCTTCAAAGTGGGGGAGTTTCAATCAAGTTAATTTATTGGCAATTAGAACCACCTCCCCTCCCGCCCCAGGCTTCCCCCCAGCTTCCTGCTCTCCCGCCCCCTGAGGCGGGCTGAGGCGATGGCAGCACAGGAGGCTGGGGCAGGCTGCTGCTGCGCCTTCTCTTCGGCATCTCCCCTCCCGCCTCCGGCCCGGGCGTCGTTTTGGGCTCGTACCACCATTTTGGAAATCAATTTTCCTCAGAGGTGTCTGGAAGCTCCTGTGGCAGGTTGGGTTTTGGCGCATGGTGGGTCCCTTGGGTCCTCCCAGAGGAGGTCTCCCTGCAGCCCCCTCAGCCAAAATCCCGCGAAACACAGTCCGGATCCTTTAATCTCCAGTGGAAGGACAGCAACATGCCCCCGTGCTTGCAATGCAGGTGAAATACTGGATTTGACTATTTTATGGCTTAGAGTTTGACTGCTCGTGGTTGCAGGGCCACGTTTGCGCTCTGGAGGTGCCCTTGGGTCAGGCGGCCGACATGTCCTCAGGGTGCGCTCGCTTAGGTTTTCCGAGTCTTTTGAGGAAAAATTTGGAGAATTTCATTGCCAAAGTACTCCTGAGTTTGGGCAGCCACCGTGGGGTGTCTGTGGCTCCCTCCCTGGCTGTGTGGGTCGGCCGTGCCCTTTGGGAGAAGGGAAAGGCGCGCGGGGCCGGCAGTGTGCTCGGGGGAGCACAAGATGGAGGCGCCCCTGGCTGGCCCACCTGCCTGCCGCAGGCAGATGAAACCCCCAGCCCCGACCTCTCGGAAAAATGACTTGTTACTGGCAGCATGCCTTTCCCTGTAGAAGGCATCGTTTTGTTTCCAGTCGTATGATTTTGGATTTCAAATTCTGCATGTATTTTTTTCCTTTCTCCAGAAGGAAGTGACGGCGGCACTGAGAGTGAAGCATTGCTAGTGAATTATTAAAACTTTATTATATACGTAAACACCAAAGCCTTCTTTTGATTGCAGATGCTGAATATTTATGATAATGCATAATACTAGTGTAGTTTCTTCAATAATGGAGATCTCTTCAGTAACGCTCGTTAATTTAATCTCTCTGTCACTGCTGGGAGTATGAATACGTATCGTAGTTTTACAGAAAATGAAAACCAGAAATTTCTACTTGTGCAACAGGTTTTGTGATTTTTTTGGGACAGCTTTAGCCGGTCTGTGTTTGAAATCTTTCCAGAACTGGCCACAAATTAGTTGGAAATAGTTATACGAACACCCTGATCTAACATTTGCGAAGTACTCAATATGTATGTTAAAACCATCTTCTGGAGAACTGTTGAGGGACCCAACGGGCGACGTTCTGGGTAAATCCGGTGAACTTTGTTGTAAGTTCAGGCGCTGGTGGTTTTGGGCAGCTGCTTATCGTCCCTGCGCCACCTCGGAGCCACATCAGGGCATCCGTGTGCTTTGACTTCCCGGAGCCGGAGTAATGGTTTGTTCTTGCATTCGCCATTTAAATGCTGTCTATTCATTTTCATGACCATTTGGAATGAAGAGATAAAAGCACAAAAGATACCAGAAACAATTTTTCACAGAACTGTTTAATCATAAAATCGAGAAACCCACAATAGAGTCTTAGAAGAATCTTTAGTTAAATATAGATGTCGAAGATGTTTCTTTCTGCTTTTCAAATAACTCTGAAGTTTCCAGGACTTCATTATGAGTTTGGTGAGTGAACGTTTTTTCTTTTCATTCTTTACTGGTTTTAATAATTGATTTTTAATTAGAAGGCATATTTTGCTTTCAGGTCTGGATTTATCACACATTCAGCATCTCGCTGCTCCTGTTAACTTGCACAGAGCATTATGACGTGTTTGTGCATCAGGTATTATTTCTCCCATTATGTTCAACAGTGCAAAGGTGAAAATTATTAAGAAAATGGCCTGCATTTGGAGCGAGTGAGGAAAAAACAGTTGATATTTTGAGAAAAAATGACCCCTTTTTACAATGTTGAGAAATTGAAATGCCCTATTTTGCACGGCAGTTTTTTTCTTTACATTCTTTACATCTGTGTCAGGGAGTGAAAGTATGTGATTTCATGCACTTTGTTCAAGCAAAGTGAGCAAGAGCTGAGCTTCCTTCTCCCCTTCGTGGTTTTGGACAGTCTGTGGGATTTTGGGGCATTTTGTGCCCCACTGTTCCCCGCTTCATTTTCAGTTATTTTCCTTTGTGGTTCATTTTTCCTTTACTTCATTTCCTGATTGTACTCAAGTTCTTGCTGCATGCTGATTTCTGTATTGGCTTGCTTTCTTTGACCTTAAGTTGAGGGTATATTTAAAATACCAAGCTAGGGATTTATTTTTTTTTTATTCATAAGATTTTGTTGCCTATGCTGGAGTTGGGGAAGGAGACATCATCATTTAGTGTGTCCTGTTATGAACATAATTTTTGTCATCTCTGTACTTGAAAATTGTAATTTTGTCTTTAAAAGCCCTGAGAGGAGACAGGTTATATTTGCAGTTTTTTGGAAGCATTATTTGGAGCTAGTTTAAGTTGGTTGCCCCAAAAGATCTGTCTGCTTTTCTGTTTCTCTCCATCTCTCTCTGTTTTTTTGGCCAGTGTAACTATGTCTTTTCTAGGGCTTTTGCTGGCATGGAAAAAATTAATTCCTATATAGCCATAAGTATGTTAGCATATCTTAAATGTAGACCAGACCTACCTCTCCAGTCTGCCAAGATACGGTTTGTAGGCATGTCATTTTAAGCAACTGTTAGGGCATGGGGAACTTGCATTGTGTTCGTGATCACAGCAGGGAACTGGGTTTCTCTCTACGTGAGCGGGTAGACTCCATTTTGAAAGTGGGATTTGCTTGCCGCCTTTGTTCGCCTTTACCTCTGTGTTAGATTAGAATAGCAGCAAAAAAAAGTGGTTTTGCCTGCTAGAAAGACATTGCCACAGACTGACTTCTGTCCTGGAAAATGAGTTTGTCAGGAGGGAAACAGCTATTTAGCGGCTGGAGTCTTTTTGTCGGGCCTGAGCGCACAAAATGGCGTGATGGGGGAGACGGACTGCGCGAGGGTCGGAAAGCCGCTTCAAAACGTGAGCAGCCGTGCTCGCCTGCAAGCACCTAGTGCCACCCCAGCCCAGTGGGCTCTCTGAGGTACAGGATACATGGATCTGGCAGGTCGGACACAGGGTTGGGTCCTTGTCACCCTTCCAGAATGACAACCGATGGTCACGTATGTCACTTTGTCTGGGGCAGCCGAGTACTAGGTACCTCTGTTTGAGCATCTGGATTTTTACCAATTGGGTCCAAATTGTGGACTTGTTTGTCTTCAAATATGGGTGTAGCAGGTGTGTAGCACAACCATCTTGGCTGCTGCTAATGCTATAGAAATAGAGGAAAACTGCTGGTAGGGTGGGTGCTGCTGCAAAGTCACTGGTGTTTGCCCGCCACCCTATTTGTCAAGTAATTGCAAGCTAATGAGTTCAAAAAGCCAGTGATTATCCTGTCAGTAGTGGCAGGAAGGAACAGCAGACACAAATACCATTTCTTGACATCCCTCCCCTTAGCCAGGGGTAAAGATTTTATTCTCACGCCTGTGACTTAGATTCACTCCTAAGCATTTGCAGCCACGTTTTGATAGTTTAATCTCTGCCCAAAAAAGGAGGTTTTGCACTGAATAGTAACTTGACATCAACTTACATGGCCAATGAGTATGTATGATGCTGAGAAGTGAAAGTTGTACAAGGGAAAATTGGAGGCAGCAATGAGACAACTTGTAAGGCACCACATAACAATGTGAAAGGAGAATACTTTGAATATTAGACTGGCCCTGTGCTGGCCCATTCAAAATGTATAACAGGAAGAAGACAAGCCTGTTTTATCCTGAACCGGGATGAGATGCTCTCTGTTTTGGATTTCACAGGGCTTGGGCTTGATATTTACATAATTTAAATGCAAGTGAAGCAAGGGTTTAAATCCAAAGTTCAAATTTGTGCATGACGTGCGCATAACATGAATGCATCCCTTGAGAGGAGAAAAAAGAGTTTGGGAAAGGAAATCCCTGACAGGATTCTTTCATCAAGAAAATAAGCATTATTATTTTGTATTTTTTTATGTCAGTCTGTTGGCATTTTCTTGTATCATGTCAAATGCGTTTGTCAGATTGGGGTGTGCTCGCAACAAATGGCTTCATGGAACAAATGTGCTTCATCTGGGATTTCAACTAGCTTCAAAAGCTTTCAGTTGCTTTGTACACTGCATCATCATATCTTAGGTATTTAGATAATGGCTATGAAGGTACAAAGATTTTCCTAGCAAATAATGATCATGTAGAAGAACTGATAATTTAAGGCAAATGGCCGTTTGCCTTTGTTGCTAATTAATCCCTTTCTGCTAGAAGATTGCTGCTGCAATTCTGCAGGGTTGTTAAAGTGTTTTATCTCTTTTTAGTATTTGCATGCTGTTCTTTTTCATCTATGTAAATAGAGTGGGTTTGAGAGGGCTGTATCCACCAGTTCCCCCACTGCGACAGTACATCAGCCAATTAAAAGTTTAGTATTTATGCATTTATGTATTTCTTCCTGTACAGCTGTAAGACTAGTTCCATTGGTAGCCCAGGAGCTCAGAGTAGACAGTAGCCCTTTCAAGGTGTTTGGTTCAGCCCAAAATCTTGTTATTATTTATGAGCTTTTTGTTGGATTACATCAAAGCAAATAGATTTCTCTGTAATTTAATCGCTTTTATAGAATTTATTCAAACTTCCAATGTAAGCAAAGTCTTTCTTTACAGGTCAGTTATTCTTGATACGTTTTTTCTTTCTGTCTTCAGTCTGTGTTATGTGTGTTTGCTTTTTGCCTTCTGCTATTGCACTGGATATTTCCATGTGAGTTTTAGTTCAGCCTTCATTAAAGTGAGTGGGTTTTCTGATTTTATTGTGCATCTAGAGATGTAGTGATGATAACTCTATAAATAAATAGGCATAGTTTATTTCAAAAGGCCTTAACCCAAGCTGCCGTCACTGTATTTAAAATGTGTGCTCTACTGTATAGAATTTTGGGGTTTCATGTGGGTTTTGGGGTTGTGTTGTGGTTTTTTTTTTTAAATATTCTATATATTTTGCTCTTTGGCAACAGGGTCTTTCTCCAGTCATTTTATACATTCTTATGGGTAATAATCATAAACAGGAAGTCTCTGCATTGATTTTAAGTATTTCTTAGTTGTTGCCTAATTGTATCCTGTCAATTACACTTTCCCAGCAGTTACTTAAAATAAATAAATAAATAATGTTGTGCTATTTACAGAAACTGACACAGGTATGTGATCAGGTGTTAAGTTTCAAACATATACATATACTTGTTGATGCACATAAATGACTTCTCCGGTGTTGACTTTTTAAAAATGCCTTTTCAGCCTCTGATTCTGTAAGTTGGTGCTCCTGTTCCAGCCAGTGGTATAGGACCACGACTGTATGTTTCTGTCCTGACAGTAATCTAAAATGTAGTGTGCCCAGGCATACTCACTCACTGCTGTTCTCAGCCTTTTAATATTGCTGCTGTATTGACTTCATTGGGCATTAGAAGGTGATGTTTTATTTTTCACTCATCAGTTACTGAATGCTGAGTCCACACCACTCTGAGCTCCCACGTAATTGTGAGGCCTTTTTCTTGCTCAGAATAGACTCCTCAGTCAATAGACTCCTCCTCCTCAAACACTGAATCTCCTCATTTTGTTTAATTTTGTTGTGAGGTAATTACAGTATTATATACCCATAACCAAAAAATGAACATACGTGCTTTCTGCTATATATATGGCTTTCATATGTATGCATGTCACTATATGTTTTTGTGACTGAATTTTGCAGTCTTTTCAGAAAGTCGGACTTCAAGTGTGTGTGCGCACACATGTGCATGTGCATAAATAAAAATATGGCATTAATTTTTTTAGACTGAGAAAGACCTTTAGTTCATGGTCATTGAAAATTTAAGGTGCTCTTGATAAAAATCCAAGCCGAAAAGGCAGGCAGTTATGTAAGGAATGTATTTCTTTTTTCCTTTTTGTTTCATGTTATGGGACAGAGCTGCAAATCAGGATGAGACATCACAAACCTTCTCTAATCCACAGTTATCACATGATGTATAAGGCTGCTCACTGTATGTTTGTTACGTGAATTGGACATCCGCTCTAAAAATGTTAAACACTTTTTCCATATATAGACGAATACGTATGTGTCTCACATGCGTGTCTTGTATGCAGAAAATATGAGTATTTCTTCATTTACCAAGGTGCTGCTGAGGCATCTTAGGATACTTCTGTTGAGACTCTCCCCCTGTAGTTGAAGGTGAAGAGCGCAGGTCGCAGGATGAAAATAGTGTAGGAGCGCAGGAAGCGACACGTGTGGCTGTGTGCTACAACGAGAACATCGTGTCAGACGTTTGAGTGTATGTATGTGCCAGTCTACAGAAGACAGTTTTTAAAATTAAGTATTTGGTTGGTTTCCTTCAAGAGGAATCTGTAAATTGGGACACCTGTCAAAGTTGTTCAGTTTCACGCCAAACAATCTCGCCAGTGTCCCTTTTGCTGAGGTAAGAACGAAGCGGGCGCTGCAGCACAGCCATGTTTTGTTAGGCTCAACCAGGGGTGGTGGTGGTTTTAAATCTGTTTTTCAGATTTAAGATCTACAGCTATTTTCCTGGATCTGTAACAGAAGTACTGACTATTCAGTAGGAGGAAAACGCAAAATGCAATTCAACACATTTATTTGATTTTACAGCTGATATTAAAAGAAATAAAACAAATGAAATAAAGGATGGAGGTACTTGACTTGTAGACATAGAGGCACTTTTGAATATCAGTCCATTTACTGAAGCTTTCATGCTGATATGCTTAATGCAAAAGAAAGACCTTAATCAGTAGAGAGTTCCTTAAAAGTATCTCTAAGCCCCAAGCTCATTACTTTCTCCATCAAATGTGTATACAGGTGTGAGCAGCAAGGCATGGAAAAATGGCATAGAAAACGGGCAACAACTATTTGCTGATCCGTGTTGGTTATTCTTTTTAAAATGCATGTGGCTCCAATAAAATGAAAATATGGACATTGTAAAGCACCTTCCCAGAAGGAGGGAGAAGATCGTTGTAACCATGTCTGCTGAGGCACTCGGGCATGAAAGCTCTCATTCCCCAAAGGTCAGAGATTGGAGGTTGTCATCATCCTTAAGGCTCCACCTCCCCTGATGGAAAGAATTTACAGTCATTTCTTCTTAAAGAAATTACTTCTTAGTCACTATATTTTCAGAGAAAATTTTGAATAAAACCCAGGATTAAACTACAGAGGCAAGCAAAAAGCAAGTGTCGAAATTATGGATATTACAGAAAGAGTTTACAACTGTGTTCTTGCTGCACAGAATGAAGGATTATGAAATCAGGCCTGTATTCACCTCTCACCCTCTATTTCAGATTTTCTGCTCTTTCCACAGAGCTTCACTACTCATTTATGAGTCGCTCCTTGCTGATCACATTTTCCCAAAGTTCCTTTGTTCTGTGCAAAATGCTTACAGATAATAACATGCAGCTTTTCAAAAGCCAAGAAAATCTCCAGCAGAGCAGCTGGCAAGATGGTGGAGTCTTGGAAAGATCTGTCCTTCTTTGTTTTCTGCGTGCCTGTCTTCGCAGTTCTCTTCCTTCCAGTTTTGAGAACCGTCTATCAAACAGACAGTATAAAGTCGAATGAACTTTTGGCATAATAAGGAAAAAAAGAAATGTGATGATTGCTAACGAAGGATTAAAACTCTTACGTAGGTGGAACTGATTTTTAAGTGACGTTAGTGGAAAACCTGCGTGTACGAGTCTGTCTCTGCAGTTGCTGATCTTCTCTAACGGGTAATATTGGATGGTAATGCAGCTTCCAGTTGCTAATTTTCATTCTAATGCCATACGGTACGCTGCAAAGTAGACAGCCCCTATGATTTAAGAAACAAATATAAAAGCTCCCTGCCCTTTCTAGGGCTCCAAGTTTAGCCTGAATGACTTTGTATGTTCAATTTAGACTTTATTTTTAAAATCAGTTGTGGTGGGGGGACAGTAAGCTGGTGGTGCCAAGTAACTGAGGACAGGAACTGCTGAAGATGGCTTTGCTATGAAAGAAAACATGTGATGAATCTCATCCGTATGAGCATTATTATCACAGAATCTAAATGCTCCACAGACCTTTGGTGCATTAATCCTAATTGCTCTGCAAACAGAGAAGTAATGTTTTCTCCATTTTACAATTGGGAAAATGAGACAAGGAAACCGTATGTTTTGCAAAAGGTCCAAATAGAAAAGAGCAAAAAATCAACTCTCTGAAGGCAAAGCATAACTCACTGGGGTTTCATAAGGCCTGTATCAGTTTTGCAAATAGGGATTTTGATTCCTGTCTAGAAGGAAGAGGAATTTTAATTTTAGTACCAGTTTCATGGGTAGAAACAGGATGGTATTTGGAAAAAGAGAAAACATACTCTACTGAGAGCAACTTTCTGACAATTAGGCCTTAATTGGTTATACAGCGAATTCGCTAAAGGAATGGCAGAAGGACCACCAACTGGAAATAAGATACTGCTAGACAACCGATATTACACTAATGGAGCTAAAACTGAATGTAGGAAAAATATGAATTATTTGAGGCTACCGCCATTAGTAATTCTAAATAAAAAGTCATTCACTGTTCTTTTTTGGGGCTTTTCTACATTAAGTTAGAGAAGGGCTATTTACTTTTATTTTGAATTTGTATAGAAAAGCATTTTAGTATCTTTTTGATGAAAAAAAGACAGTCTTCTGGATTAAGAAAGTATCTAATTTTTTTCTCTATCAAATCTAGCCACTTCCAACAGCAGAATAATTTCAATGATTCTCCCATTAAAAATGCTACCTTATAATTATGTGTCACATAGTAGGGTTTTTTTTTCTTTACAAAGTTGCCTTGTTTACATCTTTTTCCTTGTTCTTCTGTAAATGCCTTGTAACGTGTAGGGTTTATCATTCAAGTTTCTTTTGAACTTGATTTAGCTTTTTGAAATTTAAAATCATATTTTTGCCATTTGGACTGACAGATCTGTAGTGTTGTAGTTTTGGCTACATATACAGTAGCAAAGAACAAAATATTTTTTGTCACACTTCTACTGTTACAGTTCAGTCTGTTCCTTTTATGTTATCAGCTTGTTTCTCTGGGCTTCATAGAGGCATCTGTTTTAATTTTTATTGGGCAGGGCTGCAACTTTGCAAACTCATGTAAGCTTCACAAATCATTCACAAATGTGGACGATTAAATCAATTATGTCTTGGCTGAGTGATCTATGACTGTATTATATGCACACAATGTTTAAAGAACGTTATTAAGGTGCAAACCCAAGTACTTAAAGTTAGGAAGTGCCAAAATTAAAGTTGCCTGAAGGCTCACAGTCTTTATGCATATATGTGTTATGATATTGCCTCTAACTGCACAATTGTGCTGTTTTTCCAGCTGGAACCTCATCTCAGTCGTCCTCTTTGTTCCAAGCATAAACCTTGTTTCACTTTTTGTGTATTTAAACTCTGGTCTCCAAAACAGTATTTGTTATGGTACTTATCATTGGTATGTAATATCATAAGTAAATTAAATGTTTCGTAGGTAGTATATTTGTCTTCCCCAAAGCAATGGTGTTACCTTTGCCAAAAGAAAAACAAAAAAAGAGAGATGAGGGTCACAAGTCTATGCAACAGGCAACTAATTTCTGTAAGGAAGTGTAAGGCCTTACATTTCAAAAAGTAGGTCTGGTAAATTCTAAGCGATTCTGCAGAACTGGAACTCGTACACTGACTCGGGATGTAGCGCAACATTATAAATTGTAGAACTGAAATTCACCTTGAGATTCCCACCTTCTTCTCTACTTCTTGTTCCCAGTCCCACTACCTGCGTTTTCCAGTTTACTGTTCCCTCACTCACATGAATTCAAAAGTCTGTTGGCCTAAATTTACATATTAAAGAGGGATTGGTTTTAGGGAGGGTTTTCACTTAGGCAATTTCACACTGTGGTCTTAAAACAAGTTTGCGTTGACGTGCTTAAGGAGCAGAGAGCGACTGAGAGGAGTGATGGGTGTGGAAACAAGTGGGAAGGGGAAGCGATGAGTGATAACTTCCTCTGCTGCTGGGCAGATTGCAATGTGAGAGCCTGTTCTCAAACATTTGGGGAGCGGGGAGTGAGGGACTGTCCCCTTTCTAATTTCTTACCATAATGTTCACTTCTAAAAAGTAGTCTGCGTATCTATCCAGTCACGGTTTCTCTCTGCTCCTGGCTCGCTGTCTGATTTCTTTAGTGGGAAACGCTTCTGTTTTAGGCCCAGACCAATTTCCCAGATTCTCTCTCAGTTTGTGTGCCTGTACCCTTTCATTACCAGCTTCGCTCTATCCTAATCACAGCTTTAGTCACCAGCCCCTCTCATCTCGAATCCTACCGTCTGCCCCTAAATGCAGGTAGTGCCACTTCTCCTTCCTTTCACCAGTTTGCGCTGGGACGAAGGGAAAAAGTGTTCTGAGCAGGCAGTAGTTTGTTGAGACAAATGAATTCATTATTCAAGCAAATGAAAGAGAACTGCCCGTTTTAGAGTTGCCGTAAGTGAAGAAAAAGTTTAAGAAAGCCTACATTTATGGTTGTCATCTCTCTTTTTATCTTTTAATCACAATTTTGATTTAAAATGCTGAGCCCAAGCTAGCTGTACCGTGGTGGTCAGCCTGTCTGGCTGTTCCATTGCTCTTCGGAATGAAGGCAGTATTGTCGGTGTTAAGGGATAAAACCCCTGGTGTTACTACCTTCTTTGTATTTCTTCACCCTTGATGATTCGGCAGTAATTTCTCCACGGGGATTATTTGTTCAAGGGTGGGGCCTCTGTTCAATCCAGATATAACCCAGCTGCGGTGGAATTTAGCCTCTTCTCTGGGTTTACAAGCAATTAGCGCTTCAGCCAGGACTGCCTGCCCTCCTGGAGAACAAAAGATTCAGTAGAAGACTTGTCCCCTGAAATGACAGCCGGACAAAGAATCGGCAGATTTATCAGACAATTATTTCGAGTCACTTTTTACAGAAAAGAAAAGTACCATGACCTCACCATGGACCGAGATGAGACCTCTTACATGTATTAAGTTTATATGTAGATAACTAGTGGAATGGGTGTCAAAAAAATGGATATTCTGAATAACGCCAGGTACAGATAACAGTCATATGTGAGTTTTGAAGGAAATTTGCTCTGATGACAGGTCAGTTTTTCATCAGGAGCTGGAAAATTGCAAACATACGATTATTCAAATAAGATTATATCTGCAAATAGGATATACTAAGCAAATACTGTAAAGTTCATATGCGATATTATTATCTTCTTCTCCCTTGAGAGTTGATTCAGCAGGAGCAGTTGAATTTTTTTAAACATAAAGAATGCGGATGTTTAGAGGAGATTGTTTCATTATAAAGGAAAAAAGTACCAATGCACATCAAATATTAAATAGGATTCTCTCTTTTTCAAAATTAATTCCCACATTTGATGCCATAAAATTTTAACAGTTGTGGGAGAGCTCCCAGAAGACCCTTCATTATGTCTCATTATTACAGCATATGTGAGGCCATAGAACCTTTGGTTGCCATAGTTCCTTATTTGATCAAGAAAAAAGTGCTTCATGGCTGCACAGCTGGGTAACCTTATGTATCTATAGTTTTCTCAAGAAACAATCATATCTATGCCCCATACTATCTTAATGTGAATTTTGCTTCAAAAATTCATAAACCAGACTTCTTATTTTTTATTTCCTGACTACATGGTAAAGTTTTAGGACAGACCTCAATTTTGCCTGGTGCTTCTCTGGGTTTTTTTTTCTTAATAAAGGAACATCTTTTTTTCTTTTGCAAGGCCAAGTGTGATTGCAGACTTTTAGTATTGCAGCACAGGGAAGGCAGAGAGCCCCCGCTGGTGGGTGTGACAGGTTTGCCATCAAGCATATGGTTGTATGTTTTTTTAAAACAATCTGAATTCTTAATGATGTGTTTTTCTTTCATTTATGTTATTTAAAACCTGATTCTTCTTATTGAACAAGTTGTATCAGATCTCCTCTGGAACCATTGTCAAATAGCGGTTTAAATAGCATCTAGCTTTGGGTGGGAGCTTTAGTTAAATATCTGCTCTGCCAGGGGAGACGCTGTGAGGAAGACTTGTTTAGCTTTACCATTTCAGTGGTAATGTTTAAATAACTTCACAGGCATGAAATAGCCAGGAAGGCTGCTGTAGTCTCTAGGAGCTTCTGAGAGCGAATTAATGCCCTGATACTCAGGGAATGTTTACAGTCTAATAATTGAAGAAAGTTGATTAAATATACAAAGCAGTTAAATACCCATTTTAACTTCACATTAATTCCTGACAAACTGAAGTATCTTGGCATGTAGAGAATTACAACCTTCTAGCAATAAGTTGGGGCCTTACAGCAGCGTGCCCATTTCATGCGAAATACAACATTTGGGTTCACAAGGCTACGGTGTACGTGGGTGTATTTAGTCATACTGAGCCTGATCTCTCGTGGTGGTGGAATGTGAAGATTTGCGAGTACCGTTTCCCCTAACTAGGGGAGTAGAAGACAACTGGAAAAGTTTTCTTGTTATAATTTTCTTGTTATAACCGTGGGGATCATTTCTTTCCCTCTTGTCCCTCTGCGCACAGACATCAGAGCTGCCGGTCTTTAGCAGGTCTGGGTAAGAGTAGCCCAACTATTTTAAAACATTGCATATATAATCAGAGGAAAGCGAGGCTGGATCAGACAGTACCACTTTTGCTTAGGTCACCCCTGGTGGATACTTGTCAAATTCTTCCATGTGTTCTTGCTTGTGAGTCTGCAACTTCCGTAGGCAATCTTTGCCAGTGCAACACTATCTATACTATTATGCCATTGAAACTTTTTTTCCCTGGAATCTTAATTTTTTTTTGTTACAGCTTTAAGTCCAAAATTAAAGGATTCCTGTTGCTTTGGGGAGTGGGGGGAAGCTGTCATGTCACTCACAACGTCTCATCTGTCAGAAAAGCAGGTGCCTGTGAAGCAGCCCACAAGGCTAATGATGAAGGATCAGGACACATAAGACATTTGTAGACTCATTAGTTTGTTCCAGGCTGGCCAGCCTGGTTTTGTTTTTGTAGCGCAGCGCCTGTAAAGGAAAGTACACCTTCTGAATTTCTGGGGAGAGAGACAAGATGACAGCAGTACTCCTGCCTGCTCCTTTGTGAGTAAATCTTCCCTGGATGCAGTTGCCCTGAAATTACAAAAAGGTGCAAATGGCTGTCTCCTCCTCATCCGTGGGAATAAATCAGACATGAGAGTTGTAGGCTTGGCAGTTAAGCATTTCCATTTGTAGAACACTGACATACTAATGATGGTAATTTTGCATTTGTTACTACATGCCTAATCTAATTAAGTTTTTCTTAGGCTACAATTGTTGTTTTCTGTATTTAATTATGTAAGCACCAGGTGCAAATGTTAACAGGAGCTGAATTCAGAAGGAAACCTTTTATCTTTGTGTTATGCAAGACTTTTTTTCTATACGTTTAATTTTGCAGTTAAAAAAATGCATACAGTATTTGGTTGTTCCAAGGAGTTACGTTAACTTTTCTGATTGATATATGTAGGAAACACTAATGAGGCCTAAAAGTTTATATTACTCTAAATTTAAATGTGTTTAGAACTATTTATGAGCTCTACATTTTTGGTTTCAGGTGTTGCAATAGTTCAGACTGCTTTTCCCAGCTATACTGCTGGTTCTGCGGGTTGGCAGACTTCCCTCACTGCACGACAGATCTCCCCCCGTCTTGTTTGAAAAGGCCTGAACTACGCTGGGGTCTGTTGTCTGAATCTGAATTTTGTGGAGCACTGGTAAAACTGTTTCTGTGACCGCCAGCCTGGCTGTGAGCTTCTTGCCACCATTTCATCAAACACTGAAAAAAGAGTTTTCAGTAGGATTCTTTGCCTGGAATAATAAACTTAAGTATTATTCTTAAAGCTCAAGGACCTGAGCTTTGACATGATGTGAAAGACTGCTCGGAGGCAAGTGACTCTCAAAAGGTTTTGAAATTATAGTGTTAATTTTTAAATAAAGTGAAGGGGAATTACAGTAAACTTTTCCACCTGTAGAGTGGTAATTGTTTTAATCTTTTAAGTAAAAGTAAGTAAAGCTTGTATTTTCCCATTTCTAGTTATTCATTAGTGCTCTATGTTTACATAAATTTGGCATTAAGTATAATAGAAAAATTAGATAAATGATTGATGCGTGTTTGTTCTAAAACATAAGGTACCCGTAAAATATTCCCATTACTAATGAATTAAATTGTCTACAGAGTATTTTTCAGCCTTTTCTGATTTGTGCTTGGCTAGCCATTTTGTAGTAGAAGTATGGCCTGTCCGTCCTGGGAGTTTAAGGCTGCTGCCAGCATGCAGCCTTCTCTTAGTTACCTTTCGTGGATTCCTGCAAAGTAGGATTTTAAGCCCTTCATGGACCACAAGTCAGTAGTAGTGACCTGAAATATGGTATTTCATTTGAGGATGCTGTGTGATCGCTTTTCATTGGGCTGTGAAGTATGATTTTACAGTTGACTGTTGAACCATTTTCAGTATAGAAACACGAAGGTTCACACTTGTACTGGTGGAAGATTGGCAGCATCCATTGTCTTCATTTCAGATCCAGGTAAACAGAGAAGCTGCGTCTGATAGCTCTTTTGAATTAAGCTTTCCAGTGTTGTTAATGGTAGAGATTTCCCCCATCCCTGCCCTTGTTCTTAGAGACCTCGGTTGTTTCAAGTTTGGTTTGTTTCTTACCCTTCAGGCTTTTAATTCAAACTCTACTCCTTTGATGGTTTATCACAAAATTTGTTCAGAGGCTTCCATTTTTTAAGGCAGTCTTTTAACTACTACTGATTATGCATTGCATCAGAGAAAAGTGGTTGAAAACTTTAAAACCACAAATAAAATATACATCAATGGGTTACAATAATGAATGCTAACATCCTGTTTCTTCAGAAAGAGCCCTTTAGGGACAGCAGAGCATGTTTCAGGTGCTATGAAAAATAGTTAGCTTGACTTCTGAGAACAGATTGCTAGAGTTAGTGGTCAGCTTTTACTAAAAATGAATTTGAAAAAGATTAAATTAGGTATGTTTAGTACTAGCTCATAGAAGTCTTCAAATTAGTATCAGGTTTAATTCTTTCTGGCAATGAGGCCCGCACACTAATGGGAATAATAACTTGTCACTTAGCTCCTATGCACGTCTTGCTTTTCGATTCATTTTTCCATTATTCCTGTTCCAGGTGTTGGTTTTTTCCCCACAAGTACAATGATTTATTTGGGTGATAATACACAGGCTGCGATATTTCAGAAGTTGATATCTGTTTCCATGTAGGGATGCTTGGAAAAAAAGAAAATAAGACTATCTTGCAAAAAATATGCTGGCCTCATTAGGTGCAAAATTGTCTCAAATGGCCATTAAGCAACACTTTGGCTTCTCCAGCTTCTCAGCATGAAAACATGTCTAAGTAAGTTATATTATTTCAGGACAGTGAACAGCTTGCTTCAGATGCAGCAACTGTGTTTATTCTTTGGTTTTTCTCCCAAATGAAGAATGTCACTCTGCATTGTTTACATTTACATCTCAAAATAATTAAGCTAAAACAGCTTCATAAGATTTGGAGCTGTCTTTCTCTCATGGAAAGCTTTACATTTAGTTTCCAGAGTCGCACAGTAAATAGACTTATTTTTGTTTTTTCAAGCTGGTACGATTGCATATGTGTTCATCTTTCTGAAGAGGTTTGAATACTGCTGATTTTGAATTGTGCATATTGGCAAGGAAACTTACCCGTAATTTCTGTATAGTGCTTTAATTATCTTTATGAGAAGAACTACTAACTGATTTATTGTATCTTTGGGGATATTTTTTATTGTATCTTTGGGCATCTCACTGAAATACCTTTTCCGTGAAGAATTAGAGTAGAAAACAGTAAAAGCTTGCTTGCCCTTGCTTATAGGATTGGGTACAAACAAAATTCAGTCTTTAATCCTTGTGGTTTTCTGTGTCCTTGTACTATACGTATCTGTGAAGCATAGTCGGGGTCTGCCACAGGACACCTGACCGGGAAGATGGAGCGGATGAGGCCCTCTGTAGACAGATAGGAGCAGCCTCACATTCATAAGCCCTGGTCCTCATAGGGAACTTCAGCCAACGCAGTATCTGTTGGAGGGACAACACAGTAGGGCGTAGGCAATCCAGGAGGTTCGGTGATCCATGCGTCGACGATCCCTTCCGTCTCCAAGTGATAAAGAAGCCAACAGGGAGACGTGCTGTGCTGGACCACGTTCTTATCAACAAGGAGGGGCTGGTGGGGAATATGAAGCTCAAGGGCACCCTTGGCTGCAGTGACCATGAAACAGTGGAATTCAAGATGCTCAGGGCAGCTTAACATCTGTGTCAGCCGCGTGGACAGTGGAATTCAGTGCACTCTCAGAATNAAGGGCACCCTTGGCTGCAGTGACCATGAAACAGTGGAATTCAAGATGCTCAGGGCAGCTTAACATCTGTGTCAGCCGCGTGGACAGTGGAATTCAGTGCACTCTCAGAATGTTTGTGAATGATGCCAAGCTGTGCGGAGTGGTTGACATGCTGGAGGGAAGGGGTGCCACTCAGAGGGACCCGGACAGGCTTGAGAGGTGGGCCTGTGCCAACCTCATGAAGTTCAACAAAACCGAGTGCAAGGGGCTGTACATGGGTCAGGGCAATCCCAAGCACAAATACAGGCTGGGCGGAGAATGGATTGAGAGCAGCCCTGAGGAGGAGGACTTGGGGGTGTCGGCTGATGAGGAGCTCAAGTGGAGCCAGCGATGTGTGCTCGCAGCCCAGAAGGCCAACCACATCCTGGGCTGCATCGAGAGAAGTGTGTCCAGCAGGGCGAGGGAGGGGATCTCTACTCTGCCCTCTTGAGACCCCACCTGGAATACTGTGTCCGGCTCTGGAGCCCCCAGCATAAAAAGGACAAGGACCTCTTGGAGCAAGTTCAGAGGAGGCCACAAAGATGATCAGAAGGCTGGAGCAGCACCTCGACTCTGAGGACAGGCTGAGAGAGTTGGGGTTGTTCAGTCCGGAGAAGAGAAGGCTCCGGGGAGACCTTATAGCAGCCTACCAGTGCCTAAAGGGGCCTACAGAAAAGCTGGGGAGGGACTCTTGGTCAGGGAGTGTAGCGATAGGACGAAGGGTGATGGTTTTAAACTGGAAGAGAGTAGGTTTGGATTAGATCTCAGGAAGAAATTCTTTACTGTGAGGGTGGTGAGAGACTGGAACAGATTGTCCAGGGAAGCTGCGGCTGCCCCATCCCTGGAGGTGCTCGAGGCCAGGTTGGACAGGTCTTTGAGCAGCCTGGTCTAGTGGGAAATAACAGGGCAAATAACAAAGTTGGCTGGCTTTGGTTGTTACAGCATTCCGTTTAAGCAGGAGTCTCTCTGCATTCCATTCCTTGGCATAAATTATATATAATCAGGTTTTAGCACTCTGGCTGTGAACCGTGTCTGAAAAAAACGCCATTAATTTCAGAGAGTTCAGTTAGTTAGAAGAGGCTTAGCTACAAAGTAAAATTACTGAAAAGAAAATTGGTTCTGTTTTACCTCAAGCCAGGACACCCCATTTCCGTGCTCCATCAAACTAGTCCTATACAGTCATGATGTATGTTGCTGAGCGCACAATCCAATGCTGCTTTGCTCCTTGTTACAATAACTGGCATTTCTTTCTTAGTAGGCAAAGCTTTAAAAGTCATTTTCCCTTAGGGCAAGCCACTGGGCTAAAAATGTAGAAAAGGCTATAAAGCTTAAGACCTTCTCGGCTTTCTCATTTCTGGATCATGGTTCTGTTTTCTCCTTGTGGGATGAAATGGGATGCCTGAGGTGACTGTACGAATGTACACTGCGCTCTGTACGCTGTTGTTTCCTCCTGCCATTCCTTAGCAAGGGCAAAGCCTTGTTTCAGCCGGGAGTGCAGAGTGGTTTGTACCAGATGTGCTAAAGAGTGCCAGAGTGTTTTCATATCCCTCCCACTTGCCAGGGGACAGAGCAGGTGTGAAGCAGAGTGCATGTGGGCTCAGTCCCTTGCAGATGGAAGGAGAGCCTAATTTCCCTTCACGTGCTTGTCATGCCTCTTCCTGCAGGTTGTCCCTGCGGAGCTCCGGAGCAGCCTGCTCCCTGCAATTGGTAGACTGTGAGCAACGACAGGCACTGGGGCGGTGAGAAAGGTGCTCCTGCTTCCCAGGGCCAGTGCTGTCACCTCCGACGTTCCCTGTGCCCCTGCTTCCTTCCCCCAGCAGCAACAAGAATTTTGGTTGCACTGGTTTTGCAGGCGGTGCGACCCCAGTTAAGAGGTCTGCTGTCAGCAGGGGTGGAGAGGGCACCAGGCGGGATTTAGCCACTGTTGCATATACAGTTCAGAATAATTTTCTGCTCCTTTGGTAGTTCTTGATGCGTTTTATTCGGTTCCAGTCTAATCAAGTTAAATGTTTTAGCACATTGCCTTTCTTCAGACTTTTTACAGAAGGCAAGTGTAATCTCTCTTAAAAAGAAAAAAAAATAATTCCCCTTTCATCTTTCTGGGGAGATCACTTTATTCATGTGTGGTGACCTGGCTCAACATTTGGTAACTAGTGTGTCACTGAAAGTTCCTCATTATGGTCCCAGCTTGCAGACCACCTGGAGTGCTTCATTATTAATGTGAACTTCAGGTTAAATTTTCAGATCTGTGCAGGTGCATTTGCACTATTCATTGCGGGCTGGTGACACATGCCTCGTGAAGGGACAAGGCGGAATGTGTCTAAAGGCATATGGAGCACTTATTGTTTTGACACCAGCCGTATGAGGAGTGTAAGAACTGAGGCTCAAGCTCTGTGTTGATTATAATCTAACTTTTGCTTTCCTTGGCAATCATTCTTTGATACATAGGCACTTAATCTCAGTGCCTGGAGGAAAGAAGTAGAGAAGTCAGAGAGGGAAGGATAAAGGGGAAGCCACGCTCTGGTTAAAGCCAGTAACACAGGAAAAGTTTAGTTCTTATTCCAGACATGAATGTATCTTTGGATGTAGATGATAGTTACATGGCAACCAGGCACTGCAGAGCCCTCCAGATTGCTACTGGATGTAGTGCAAGATGTAAGTAATCCTGTTGATGCAGCTAGGATGCTGTTAAGACAATGACTTTAGGAAGGATTTGGCATCTCCTTGATGGAAACTTAATTTTGAGTGTTTTTTGCCGTAGTTCCTTAAACCACCTGAACTCCACCATCCATCCCTCTTTGCCTCGTGAAATAAAATAAGTGATCTACTGAATTAAATCTCTGAGCTTAACTGGTTTGGTCTTTAGTCTAAATAAATAAAAAGGCAAAAGATAACAGAGTCTAATGTCGCATACAGAACAACAGAGCTATGTCTAGTGGCGGGGTTATTCATTGTTTTCCCTGAGTATTAATTTGTGGTTTGTTTTTGCTTTTTTTAAAGGGGAGTTTCTTTGGGGACTCCTTCCTTCTGTGTTGTTTTGTTTTCTTTTAAAATAAATATGGAAATAGCAGAAGTGGGAGGAGAGGTGGATTCATAGGAGCAATGAAGCCGGATGGACAATGGGAGATGGGCTGAAAAGGATGGGGAAAAGAATGGTTACAAGTGTGTGAAAGGGAGTGGGAAGAACAGGAAATCTGAGTGTGGGAGTGAGAGCACTGGGAAACGTGGGCAGGAATAAATTGGATGGGGGAAGAAAACTCCTGAAACGTGTTGTTTTCTTTCTTTCTGGCTGTATTACAGTAAGATAGCCTCCACTTTACTTATTGAGGATCAGATCTTGACATTACCTGCTTAAAACAAGTAATAAAATACATTAATGCTTTTTTTATGAAGAGCTAAAGCACCAAAAGGTACTTGCTCAATAGCTTAATATTTTTAACGAGCATCTCTCTGAAATGCTGAAGGATTAAGGGTTTTTAAATCTTATACAATTGTATATTATGTGTAGCTGAAATCTTCCTAGTAATTTTATTCTTATTTAAACTAAATATATGGTGATTGTTTTTACTTTGCACACGTGAAGAGCAGTGCCCTGGTTTTCTAGCTGGGTATCGTAGCACCTACTTTAGTTGAGCTGAAAATAGCATATGGTCTGAAAATGGGAATGTAAATGGCCTCTGGGGTAAAATTTGGCTTTGGTGACTAAGGTGGTCATGATAGTCTGCTTTGAATTGAAAAGCTGATTGAAAATCAACAGATCTAGTGATACTGTAACAACCACGGACTAAAATTTCATAGAAATAACATTTTTTGAAAATTACCATTTTATTCATAAACCTAATCCATACAGTAGCTGTGTCCAGGTATATCTGAATGCATCAAAGTTGACAAATCAAAGTTAAGGGTATTTTGGATTAATGTTTCTGATTCTGGGCAGTAGCACTAGAAGTCGGAATCTCTCTCTGATATGACCTAGCTTCTGAAAATTTTATTCTTCCTATTTTTTTTTTTTTTTTTTTAGGTAATTAAAATCAGTGAATTAGATGTCTGGGCACAGATTTTCTAAATGTGCTGTTTATACAGTGATTTTGCCTTTTGGACTTGTTTTCAAATACGTGAACATACCTATCTCATAGCATTTTAAAGTGCTAAATTGCCATTGAAAAGATGAAAGAAGCCTGGAAATTTATTCAATAGTTTAAAATAAATATACCAATTAAAGTTATTTAATATCTGTTACCGTTTTTCATCTACACCTCAAATATTTATGGAAAACATCCCAAGAATTTGTATGGCATATTTATAATGTGTCTGGTGAATGTCCCATGTGAAATAAATGATTTTTATTCCATTTTGGAAAAGTACATATTTAATACTGAAATACTTTGCTTATGTACTTATATAACTCCAGTGTATCATATGGGTCCAAAGGTCTTTAATTTATTATAAAGATAGGACTTTAATGACAAAATAATGGCTCTGATGTATCTGTAACTTTGGGATTAGACATTAGAAAGGTATCATATCTTTCAGCTCTTCCTTATGTGATGTGACATTGCTGCCCCAGACATTTTTACTGCATGAGCAATCAACATAAATGAAAACTAGAAAGCATTCATGTTAAGACAAGAAGCAGTGTTACTTTCAATAAGGTGACTTCAGAAAACTGTCACACAGATATTTCACTGGAGACGTTCTGGTTTGACCTCTACCTCACCATTCCTTCTCTCTCTCTCTTTTTTTTTTCTTTTTTTTTTCCTTTTTTTTTTTAATGATTAAACAGAGGAGAAGGGGTTTGTAAAAGCCCTCAAGAAAACTGACAGTTCCATGTAGAATGTATCTCTTTCTAATTTCCATATATTTTCCTGCAGGAGAATGGCTCTCTAAGAGCACATTAGCCTTCAACCTTGGCAGGTGTAGAAGTAAATCTGCAGTATTATGATTGAAATGTTATACCTGCTTATTCTAAAACTGACATGATAGGTGACAAATGACAGAGGCATTACTGGGTCAGGTGAAGTCTTTGTCATAATCCCTTTTCCTCTAACTTTTAGCTGGTGCGGCAAAGAGAATCCTGTTTCAAGGATTATTAACACCACCTGCTACAAAATTCCTTTGGGAAGGAGCAGAGTGCTTTGGATTTGAACACTGACTTTGAGACACGCAGGAAAATGGCACAATCTCTGCAGATACTGTAATGACTACTTTGGTTTTGTTATAAGCCAGTCTTATAACTTCACACTGTGAAAATGTATTGAGGATATAAATGCTGTTTCTCCCATTTCAGTGTAAAAATATATTAATTTTAAATGAATTCCTTAAATACTTGTGTTTCACAGGATTTAGACATGCAGTCTGCTGCAATGAATAGTGCTTTAACTGATCTCTGGGTTGAGGGCTCTCCCTTTCGTTTTGGGTAGCACAAATAAAAAGCTCCATCTCCATTATACAGGATCTCTTACTCATCCTTCTTCTCCAGCACCGTTTCATGTTTTTCTAAGTTTTACCTCATGTCTGGTTCATCCATAAGGCAGATTCTTCCCTCAAGAGGGTCTGTGGAAAAATTATTTCTCCCTTTGATAGACTACTTCTGTCCCACTTCTCTTCTGTAAGTGCTGTAGGTTTGCTGGGAAGGAATACACCACCTCCCTGCCTGGCTGTGGGATGTGAGGCCGGAGCGTGGAGAGGACAGGTACCTGAAAAGAAGCTGGAGCACTGAGTTTCACCCCAGTTCATCCCCCATTCCCGTGCTGGAATTTGGGCTTCTTCAAAAGCCAGATAAGGGAAAGGTGTGACTCCTTTTAGTCAGTGAGCGGCACTACTATGGCCTGTTCCCTGCTGGAATTGTCTGAAACAGAACAGGCAGAGCAGAGACACAGAAGAAGCCCTGGGCTCTTTTCATCTCAAACTCTGATTGCAGATCCCCCTGGAACCAGAAGGTGAATCTGTCCCTTTGTATTTTTGAGTGAAGTGAGTGCTGATTGATTTGTCAAGTGATTACATGCTCAGATGAGATACTGGAACGTATAGTTTGATTCATATTCAGTACCACAGCAATGCCTAGGAGTAGCTTCAGCTAGTACAATGAAGATTGTAGTCATTGTAGGAGAATGTGTACATAGAAATCACCTTTCTGAATGTCTTTTAGAACCTTACTCAGCACCGTATCTTTTAGTTTGCTTTCCTTTCAGGGAATTTTCTGACCTTGCACTTGCAAAACCAGAATGCTGCAGTTTAAATGTTGGCCAGAAGGACCTGTTTCTAAATAAACAATACTGAAGTGCACTGAAGTTAATTGCCTTTTGAGGGTATATCTGTCCTTTCTAAACTCAGATGTAGTAGTATATACGTAAAACATGAGGAGGTTTCAAGTCATCAAGAAGACCTTTAAATGAATTGATTGGTTGGCACATTTATACTGTGGAAGATGTAGATGAAGTTCAACAAGACCAAGTGCAAGGTCCTGCATGTGGGTTGGGGCAATCCCAAGCACAAATACAGGCTGGGAGGAGAACGGATTGAGAGCAGCCCTGAGGAGGAGGACTTGGGGGTGTCGGCTGATGAGGAGCTCAAGTGGAGCCAGCGATGTGTGCTCGCAGCCCAGAAGGCCAACCACATCCTGGGCTGCATCGAGAGAAGTGTGTCCAGCAGGGCGAGGGAGGGGATTCTGCTCTCTACTCTGCTCTCTTGAGACCCCACCTGGAATACTGTGTCCGGCTCTGGAGCCCCCAGCATAAAAAGGACAAGGACCTCTTGGAGCAAGTTCAGAGGAGGCCACAAAGATGATCAGAGGGCTGGAGCACCTCGACTCTGAGGACAGGCTGAGAGAGTTGGGGTTCTTCAGCCTGGAGAATTGTTCAGCCTGGAGCAGAGAAGGCTCTGGGGAGACCTTGAAGCCCCTTCCAGTATCTGAAAGGGGCCTACAAGAAAATCGGAGAGGGACTTTTTACAAGGGCATGTAGCGATAGGACATAAAATAAGTATAAATTCTTAAAGGGAGGGTGCCAGTCTTTTTTCAGTGGTGCCCAGTGTTAGGACAAGAGGTAACAGGCACAAACTTGAAGTTCCATCTGAACACGAGGAAGAACTTCTTTCCTTGACGATGGCAGAGCACTGGCACAGGCTGCCCAGAGAGATGGTGGAGTCTCTGACACTGGAGACATTCCCAGCCCGCCTGGATGCCATCTTGTGCAACCTGCTCTGGGTGAACCTGCCCTGGCGGAGGGGTTGGACTAGATGATCTCCAGAGGTCCCTTCCAACCCCAGGGATACTGTGATTCTATGAATATGAATCCTGGAAGGTCTTTCTGCATAAATGCTCACGCTCTCAAAATAAATCTCACCACGACCTGACTGCCCATGTTTTGTTCTTGGCTGGCCATTTTGTGCTGCCGTCCTCTGCCCTGTCACTCGTCGTGACATATTATTTACAGGGTCAAACTTCCACTGTTGGGGAATCTGTAAGCTGCTTTAAGATGAGGGTGCTTTCCACAACTTTAAGCTTTGAAACCTAAAAAAAAGATGACATTTTGCACAGTTTTTAGGCAATACCTAGGTGCTGTTTACGGCTGTTACTGTTTACTAATGTACATGTGTTTCTTGAAAAGTAGTTTTCAATATTTGAAGCATAACATACTATGAGTCATTTTTTTCTTTTAATTCAAAAGGAGATTTTCATATAAGAGAATCTTAAGGAGCAATTGTTACTGATGTGAATTGAGTATATTAAGCTGTAATTTCTGAGCTCATTTTGGAGCCTATTTTAGAAATTAAGAAGTTGAGGCTATTTGAAACAACTCTTACGTAGAAGTTGTGTTCACTAAGCAGCAGCTCTTGCTTTGGTGAAAGCAGGGAGTGGGAATGGGTTTTTTTGTCTTGTACATTAATCACACATGTTACCAAGAAGTGACTCTCTCATTAAGGACATTGCTTTTCCAGAACAGAAATAATAGTTTTGTAAGTTTTATTGGTTTTATTGCTATCAAGCCACTAGTAAAAACGTTATTTTAGGAATACTAGAACTAATAAAAGCTTGATTTCCTTTGAAGTTGTGCCTTTGAGTTGACTGTGAGCTCAACCAAGTCTCTTTCCCTTGCAGTTTGGGCATCTGAAATGCGAGAAATAATTACATATTTGTTTGGCAGAGACCTAACTGGATATTACCAGATTAAAACTTCTGTGTCTGTAAATGGAGCAAAGAACGTTTTAAGCTGCGAAAGATGGGGATTGATAAGCCAAAGGGAACACGGATACTAAATACGAGCTTGAGTTTGTTCCCTGTATTCATAGATACATCAACGAAGAAGGGGGTTGGAGTGGTGTAAATGAAAAACACGACTGCGAAGCTGTGTGGGGCTGAGTCTCTCCATCGTCTGCCGGTCACTCGGGGTAGTGGCCTGAGGCTTAGCTAATCCCCGGATACCGGCTTTCCTCACGTTAGGGGTATGTGTGTGTGTCTGGTTATCTATCTAAATGTGTTTGTGTGTGTCTCTCTCTAAACAAATACAGATATAAAGATATGAATTTAGCAGATTTCAGTTCAGTTTTCATACTCTCACATTTTTAACAACTTTAATAGTTGGAAAAGGATGTTTCTGTATTTCCAGTCCTGGATGAAAGATAGGTACCACAAAGACGTTACACATCATTTAAAAAATATTTGAGGACTGTTGTTTAAAAGGATCTAAAGTGGCTAACTTCTGGGACTCGCAAGAAGAGAAAAACACAATCCGACAAAAGAGCTGAGGAGTGTTCTGAGGCGGTGGATGGACACTAAAATGATTGACAAGCCACTCAGCACGGGCCTGAACTTTTGAAGTCTCAGAACAATGTAGCTTTTGCGATGGGACCTTTTGGTTTGTTTACTTCATCTCTAGAAGCCAAGTTCTGGTTTCTCTGAGAGGTCAAAAGACCACTTTAAACTCCTCTCAGGGCAAAATTACATTCATCCTCAGTGGGTTGTCTTCTCAGTGCTGGCATGGAACCCACTTAGAAAGCAGAATCCTCTTCTCCTTGCATTTTGTAACAATCTCTCCCAGTACCTCACGAAATACCAGTGGTAATACAAAACACTGAGATTCTTTCCAGATGGGTATGGTTGTGTCCATATGTCAACGTACGTTATTTAGGAAGCGAAGATAATTCATAGATGAATACCAGAAAATGCTACAGCATATATTGTTGCTCTCATTTCCGTAAGGCAGAGTGAAGGGAGGATAGTGTGTCTTCCCTCTCCTGCTCCATGCATAGAGTAGGGAAAAGGGGAGATGTTTGCATGGTCCGAGAGGAAATGGGATTCTTCTTAGAAGAAGGGCATGAATAAGATGAAAGGGAGTATGTGTGGTACTTGAACATTATCTGGGTTGCTGCTCGATCATGGAATGAAAGGGAGGCCTTTTGGGAGGAAGCTGTGAGACAATACAGCCTTTCTGGGCACAAGATCATCGTCTCGTGTCTGGAATGATTTCTGGAAATATATTTCAGGAAGTAATTTTTAAACTTCTTTTAAACATCACTGACATGTCGAAGTGATCAATGTTTTCATTTTGTTTTGTTGACAAACTGTTTATTTAAGGGTATGTTCTTGCAGTGAAGACAAGCCTGTAGCTCAAACTTGCAAGTGGCTGAAATGTGGTACGTTTTAAGAAATCTGCAGCTCTCTAATGACATTCACAAACAATAACAGGCATGATTCTAAGTAAAGTAAAACCAGTCTCTGCCAGTCAGTTCCTATGCGTGTGAAGTTTCTCTCCGCATTGGTTGTGTGCTAAACAGATAACTTTATTTGTATATTATAGTACAGTTCTTTTAACAAATGTAGTGTATTAAGAGGGTGGCAGGCATATCTTACTTCCAGTCTGGAATGTGCAGTTTTTAAAGTGGAAATAAAGGTCTCTTAATTTGCAAAAACAAAAATATCCCTTGAAACCCAGGTGGGGAACATAGTTTGTTCCTTTAGTCCATACAGATATTTTGATGACCAAATCAGATGTAGAATTCCTGTGTGCTTTGTTTTTCATTAGAGTTGTGCATCTATTTCCTTGCCTTAGTGTATATTGCTTCACAACTCATATGATAATCTGTGTTGGAGCCATTTATTTTAAATCCTAAAAGATAAAAAGACTACTGATGCTCACCCAGGTTTCTTTGGCACATACCTGTATCTCTTCCATAGTGCTGTAAATAACAGAGAGCAAGTCATTCTCTATGTCATTAATGCACCTCAGCTTTGTTATTTGAAGTTCCTGTCTCATATATGTAATAAGCGAAAAGGAAATGAGACTTTGGAGCAGATAATGTAAGCACACCATTTCTGTGGTTTAACTGAAATGAAATGAACGCTTTGTTTTGTAAAAATGTAATTACTGCTATACCTTCCATGCATTCAGATTCTAACTCTGGCTTGGCCAAGCCTGTTGTGCCTCTCTTATTTCAGGCATCAGGTTTTATGAAATACAGTTTTTCATATTGTAAACACAAAGGTGCTTAATTCTCTGCTTACTTTTGCACATTAACAAAAAAGAGGGAAGAAAGATTTTTCATCTCAGTTTCTTGATGTTTGATACCTTAGAAATAGGGATGATTTAATTGTTGGTATTTCAGATTTATTTCAATGTGAAGGTGTGTTCTCCTTACATGTGCTGCATGTATGTGGAATAAAATAACTTAAACACAAAAAATGGCAAATCAGTGCACAGGCCTCCCCAGTTGTAACCTTGTCTCTAATTCTTAGCCCTTTTGTCCAGGATTATTTTATTGTCCTTCCAGCTAGGAGTTCTATCAAGTTCTTGTTTCTGTCTGGTTTCCCTCCCCTGCCCCCAAGCTGTTGTGATTCAGCCCTTAGCTTGAATAGTCCAAACGTGGTCGTGAAAGTATTGAAATTTCTCTGCTGAATATGTATTTTTTTTAAAAAATAAATTCCAAAGTGTAAAATTGAAAATCTGTTGAAGTTAAGAACTAAATTCTGGACCTTGTAACAGATTTAAATCTTTTTTTCTTTGTACTAATGCATTTCATCCTTCTTTGCATTACAAGTTCCAGAACCGAAGAGAGATTTGTATCTCTATTCTGTACATCTTGTCTTTGAGTACTTAATCACTGTCACTTTTGACCGCTATCTATCTGTTTATATTATCATACAAAACTGTGATTCCAGAATAATGGTTTTGTGTTTTTATCCCTCTTCCTTTGGGCAGTTCTGTGAGTTGGGGTTGGATAACTAAAGAGCCTGTTCACTCAACCAAATGCCTGTCAGCCTCACTTCTCTTTTCAGTTCTTGCATTTTATTTTGAAAAACAGAAGAAATAGTCTCTTTGGTTTCAAATCTAATAAAATGGCCTAGATGTAATCCACGAGCAGCATATTTAGATTAGCTTCATAATCCTAACAGAAGGAAGCATTTGCCATGTGTTTTGTGTGTGTCATCTTACGACAGAGACCACTTTGCAGGAATTGCCTGTGGTCTTTTAGTGACAATTAAGAAGCTTCCTCTGCCCTTGCTAAATGCATAAACTAGGCCAAAGCAAATAAAATAGTTGTCATTTTAGAAATTTCACCTACACTGTCAAAGTTTTCGGTAGACTTTTTTTTTCTTTTTCTTTTTCTTTTTTTTTTTTTAAATAGTATGGAATTAGTGCTATGCTATCTAGTTCATGTCTTTGCTTAGGAATGATAAACAGACTATATAGATCTGGAATGCTGTGTCCAGTTCTGGGCTACCCGGTACAAGAGGTATATGGAGCTTAATTGGCTTTTGAAGGTTTTCCTGTAGTCTGGAATATCTAAGAACCTCCACACATCTAGCAGGTACGAAGGGTTTTGTGAAGATTGGCCCCAGGTTTTTAAAGGTAACAGCCTAAGTGATTAAAGTGAAATACCTTCCTCATGCTGGAAAAGGATTCAAGATGCCTTTTAAACACCACTTATTTATTTCTCAGGTTGCTTCTCATGCACAGCACTCAGTTTTAGAGAGGAGAGTCCAGAGAAATGTGTCAAAACCAAGTGTATTTAAGACCTGATCTTCGAGAAAAGGTTGAGAGACTTTAAAGAGAATAATGGTCAATAGTTCTCCATGCCTGGTGGCTACATTAGAAGAAATAACAGCTTAAAGTTCTAGCAAGGGGATTTTAATAGGAGGAAATCTCAGCTGCAAAGCAGCTAAAAACTGAACAGGCAGAAAGGCTTTTTAAACATTGGATATCTAAAGATTTGGGAGGGATGCCATAGATATTTAAGTAGCGTCAGAGAGCGGGAGATGATGGACTGCGTGACTTCTTGAGGTCTGGTCTTAATTTCTATGAATTCTGCCTGTAGAAGTATCTCCTTATTTATCTCAGCGTATCAAGAGTGACTTTCTTTTTCGGGTAGAAACCCCACAGCTTCTGAGGAGTCCTTCACTTACTTCAATTTATCTAATTGGGCATCCGAGCATAGGAAGTGTCAGATTATATAATTGAGCTTTATTGCTGCCAGATAAGGAGAGAAATTAAGAGAGTGCCAGACTTGCATTAACCATTTAAAGTCTCGTCTTCTCAGAGTGCTTTGTCTGGAACACCCCTCGAGCCACCCACAGCTTCAGCACGCTTGTCCAATGAAATTGAATAAAATACTTAGAGGCCTACCAAATCTCTTCTCATAGAATACCAGCTAGCTAATTTTTCTGTATAAAGTGTTCTGAAGGTATGAAGCGTGTTGGTAATCAGGGTAGGCGTGTGAGACCACAAACACGTGACCTCATTCTCTTCAGCAGTGTCCAGGACCAGCCAAATAATGCCAGTTGTTTCTTAAGCTGCCCAGTATGTGTGATGGAAGTGGCTGATGTCTTGGCCATCATTCTAAGTGTGTGTATCATTAACAGTTTTAGTTTTTCTCTAAGTACGTATACATTTTCTGTGGAATTGAAATGGTCTTATTTTAATGAATATTAGAAACCTTTTGCATAGTCCTCTGCTAAGTATGAAGTGCTAGTGCGTGAATAATAGTAAAAGACGTTCTGAGAAGAGACTATAACTTTGCTAATAACTTTACCACCAGTTTAACAGATGACCGCTTGTATGCACAATCCTTCTGGAAGGTTCTTTAAGGTAAACAGTTGCCTTTAAACAAGGGAGAAAGTACTGTTGCTAGCAATAATATGCAATAATATGTGACATTGTAACAGTTTTGAATTTGTGTTCATAACATGGGCGCTTGTTATGGATGAAATAGACAAAGTCAAGCCCATTTAAACACTGCCCTGAAAAGCTTTTTTCTTGGGTTGTGTCAACAACAGGCTGATGTGTTCCATGGCTGATTAACTGGGAGCAAATTTAGGTCCGACAGAAATATTTTTCTTATGCACGTAAACTGATATGCCAGAGATACACTTATGTCAAAAAGCAGAAGATTTAAAAACTTCTATGTTTTGCTTTGTGTCTCCCATAATATTTTTCCCCTCCCTCTTTTCCTTTTTATCTTTCATTTCTGAGGTTCCGGTTTACGATTTTTAGGATTAAATTTTAATACGCGTAAGCGTTGTCTTCACTGTATTTACTGGAATTTTCAGGTATGTGTCGTGAACTTTCCCAGACTTTAAATCAAGGAGTAAGGGCTCGTTAACAGCAGAGCAGTGTCTTGCAGCTTTCATTGAACATTTGATTTAAGAGAGATTTTGTTGTAAAATACCACTAACTAGTGTTTTAAACAATCTGAATGAATGTTGTTTTTCTCAGAATCAAATTTAACCCCTCTGTTATCTGGAGTACTCCTTTACCACTCTTCTGTACTGTTATCTCTGAAAAATAGACTAGAAAAAAAAGAGTTTTCTAATTAAAAAAGAGAGATGGTATTATATCTAGAGGACTTGCATGTTCTGTGTCCATCACAACAGTCTGCACACTGCAAAAAAATCCTTTTTCTCAGGGAATATCACTTTTAAAGACGACTAATTTCTAGGATGGCCCATCTGAAGAGATGAAAAATTATGCAGTCTCTAAATATTGATCCTTTGTGTACAAATAGATGTGCTTTTTCTAGAACATTGTCAGGAAGTCTTGAATGATTGCGTGTAATATTAGATCACTGTGTACAAAGAAGAGATGTTAGCTCCTTAGTCATCAGGAATGACATAAATTCAGCCTGTGTGCTTAGTGTGGAGTGTGTCCCACATAAAAACACCGAGTCAATGTACCCTGTCTGTGGCTCTACTGTGCTGCTTCCTAAATACATTTTTTTTTTTAATGTTATAATACTATTCTCTATAACAACGTTTTCGTTTGCTTTATGTGAATTGAGCATGTTTCCACAGGTAAAATTGCCCAAGCAAGTATTTTTATAGCTCATACAATGGTGTTAGAAACTTCAGTCCTAACTTAGAAGTATATTTTTTTAAAGTGTGAAGGTAGTTCAAATGTCCATGAGCTTTTGTTCCTATTAATAACACTTAGGGTGATACACCCATGTCAAAGCTGGACTGAGGCGACCAGTTTGTTTTAAACTCTGTAAGGTGCTTAAGCCTTTCAAAAATTTGGGACTCAGTGAGCTAGAAGATTCAGTGTTTCGTTGCTTAAGTCCTGAGCAGATTGTACCCTCCCTTTTCAGGCCTGAAAGCTTTATGGCAGAGGCACATTTTAAAGGTAACTGTAGCAGACTAGAGAATTTTAATTTCAAATAAAATAGTATGATAGTTTATGCTGTTATTCACTCACAGTGTCAACTGTCGTTAATCTCTATGTCAGTTTTAGAGGTTTAAGAACAGCCGAACACAATTACAAAGTACTTACAAGCTACTTACTGCCAGTGTTTAAGGAAGGGTGGTGGTGGGTGGGTGAGTGAGTGAAGGGGATGCTCACCCATATCCTTTCACTACTGATAAATTGTCTGCAAGTGCAAAATAAGTATTTAAACACGTGGTAATTCTTTTACTATTTCAAGTCTTAGTGCATGAAAATGTTCATAGTTTGAGGTTAAAAAATTCAGATTACAAATCTTCTTTATGACTAAGGATTCCAGATCTCTTGTATCACATAGGCCCTTTTATTAAAGTTTGTCTGTAAAGTGCAAAACACCTTACCCTTCCCTGAAATGAAAGAAATGCAGAAAGCTAAACTACATCAGGAGAGGGTTAGAGATTGATGAACTCAATATCTGCGGAAAGTACTCAAACATCATCATGAGATCAAAATGAAAGGGCAAATAAAAAGAGCTTAGGTCAGCTTTTAAAATGTAATATTCTTTGGCTAAGATCCCACTCCTTCATGCTTCGATTTAATCTGTCAGGGCAAAAGAGCAAAGGTTCGCATGATTGCTGGGGAGGGTACAAGATGCATGACAGAGCAATTTGCTGAGTTTCTCTGGATGAGTGTAGACAAAGCTTGCATGTCTTTGCTCTTTGTCTCTCTGACAGTAGCCTTTAACATAGTCCTTATTGTTCACTTTTTGGGTCACTGAAAGGCATTTATAAGGTATTTGTGATGCAGAAAGCACATGAAACTGTTTTCTAATTTGTCTTAATTGCTTGTCTCACTAAATGGTTAATTCACATTTGTATGTGCTCAGCAGTTTAGAAGAAAGGTGTTTGTTCATATAGGAAATCTCTGTAATCTGTAAAGTCATTAGAGGTGTTAGCGGATGATCAGTATTAGACCACCTAAACCCCTTTATTCTCGCTTCTACTTGGCTTTTAAAAGAAGTGCTAGATGATTATTTTATAATTTGTAGCCATTTACTGAAGTTGTACTCGGTCCTTTTTCTCCTAGGGGAAATATTTGGTCATTGGAGATTGTATTTCTTGATTTCCCTTGGTGATGGCATGTGTGTTAACCCTTTGTTGTGCTGTTAAAATCCTGTGCACTGACATTGGCCTGCAAGTTACAAAATGGTGTCTATCTCTCTTCAAGTCAATCAAGTTGGTGGTAAATAGAGGGAAGTATGTGAGCATAGATGCCTGTCTAAAAAATTTCTTACTTGTTCAGAACACAGTTATGTGGATTATGAGTAAGTTCTGAGGATTCCAAAGACAGTTGTCTTTTACTGTTCTGTGCAGTACTACTAATATGCCTAACTTCTAACGAAAATGGAAAACTGATGGCTTTTCAGGTTTGTAGACTGAAGCGTTGATCCTGCAATTGACTCAAACAGGTGGACTTTCCAACCAGATGCAATGGTCTTTTTCCGAAATTTGTCATAGACTTGGAATCCAAGTCCATACAAAATATCTTTGTGGTTTAAAGAGTTGAATGCCTTTGCACAGTTTACAGAAATAGGTTAGGGGCTTCATATCTTCTGCTTCATTTAATTCAACTTTATTCTGTTATTGTAGAAAGAGAGAAAATGTCTTGCAAGTGCAAGTTCCCCATTAGCAGAACTAATGCAATGTTTTTTATACATCTTGCATATAATAGTAATATTCAGTCAAGTCACTCAAAGTAGCAACAAATGCCTTGGATCAAAGTTAATTTTGTTAAGGAATGGCAAGACTGCTGGTAGCCATGAAAGCAGAGAAGAAAAGACTTTACAATGTATTGGGCAGTTACCGGAAAGCAGTCTGCTTCCATCTAAGTGCAGATTCATTCTCATTGCATTTTTGAGAAAAAGGGGAAAATGACTGAGACCACAGTACGTCATTTTATGGTCTGGGTTTGTGTCATCATATTAAATAGTGAGTGCTAGATATTTAAGGGAAATGAATAAATGCATCATGACATTCTAGAGCTGATTAGTGATTACGGACAGCTGACGTAGTCATGCGTACAGGACATCAGTTTGTCAATACTTCAGACTTTGGGGAAAAAAGCATCAATAATTGATCATGCTTCATAATAATCTTAGAATCATCCTCTTTTTTTTCCCCCCGAATCATCCTCTTTCCCCGTCCCCCCCCTTCTTTACATAACTGACTATTACAATTTCAGTTGCTTTGCTTAGAGAGAAAAAATACCTTAGGCAGCCCATAATGCTTTGGACTACTGAGCTGTGTCTGGCTTGATGTCCAGACGTAGAAGACGAGTCTAGCAAAGGTCCACACCTGAGCGATGGAAATTGTGTAGTTAAGAGAGCGGGCCCAGCTCCAAGGCCTAACCTCAGAATCCTGACATTAATGTTTACACGTGCCAACCAGAGTCTGGAACAATTGGAGGCCAGTAATGCTTCCCTTATCAGTTGCCTAATCTTGGCTTGTATTTTGGGGAGTTACAATTTTACCGGTTTGGCAGACAAGGTGGTGTCTTCATAGCTCCGATTGTTTAAGACAAGTAACAATTATTAAAGAATGCTAACTTTCTGGGTTTGGAAGTAGCAGTTACTTGCCATAATTTTTGTAAGCATCTTATCTAAATTCAACCCTCTGTTAGGTACGAGCCTTTCCCAGCATCGCCATTGACTAGTCTGTGTCCGTACGGACAGCTCTGCCTCGGTGCCCGAGAGGAGGCGGGCATGAAGAACCTTTCCTGCTGTATCATTTCTCTCTTTTACACTGCCTGAACATCTTTCTGTTTCCAGAAATGGCCCAGCTTAGTACAGATAGCTCCTTAAAAGAAATGCAAAGAACTTTTTTCAAAATCATTTGTTCGCAGAAGTCACAGGGACAATGTTAATGTTTAGATCCTTTAAATAAATGGAAATGAAGTAAACTTCTTTTTTTTTGCCTTGTAGTATTTTGTGCTGCGTCTTAAGATGAATCAGTATGCAGGATTTTAACTAGCTTTATTGTTCGTTATGTCTTTGCTATTTTTCTATTATTTTTGGCATGCCTTCCTCGGCTGATGCTGATGTTGACATTTGTTCTGATTAGTTTAAATGAAAGTCTTAACCCTGGCTCTATCCTTTTAGATGGCATTGCTTATGAAAGAATAGGAACAGCAATTGTATCTAACTATGCAATGCATTTAGGTAGTTTGTATTTAATGTCCGTAAAAATCTATTTCTTTTCTGAGGTAAATGAAGCGGCTACATTATGTGAGAAATCCATGTTCCTACATTCAGTCGCTCAATGAAAAACTACGTCTTTAGGTAGCGCTTGTGCTGTACTGAGAGGTATAAAGCTTTAAACTTAGGTGTGTTCTGATATTGTACAAGGGCTAGGAAGATTGCTCTGGTGCTTCTGCTTGTATGTATCCAATGATATTATTTCAGGGTGTTTATTTCTTTTTAATGAAAAACAAGGGATACTGAGATGTTCTGTTTCATTCTTTCTGGGTCCAGTTTGGTGAGTTACTGGATTCCTGTGACTGTTACTAACACGGCATGAGATGAGGGCATTCAACACCCTGTAAATCTGATTCCTTTCCTGTTCTCTGTGTCCATTTTAATTTAGAAAGTTATTTTCATGTCTTCTTCTTGAGAAAGAATTTATTTAATAGAAATTCTATGCCCTGATTCCTTGCTCAGCGATCAAAGGAGGAAGTCTCAGAAGACATTGCCACTGATGGGTTAAACAGTGGATTCTCTTTTGCACACTGTGCTTCTACCTGAGGTATCTCTTACGGGGGGATACGTTTGATTATTTTTTAAAATATGCTTCCTCCCTACCCCTTGCTGTTCTTAATGTTAGGGAAACTGGCATGTTTGTGTTTGACAAGATTGTAGTGTGTGGCTTGCTTCTAGCTTTACAAATGTTTGTGATTCGGACAGTATTTCCATTTGCAATTAGATCCTAAGTGTGCTGGTAAATGAGAATCTGTTTTAAAAACTGTGACACGTGGAATCAAATGATGAGGTGAAATTCTCATCTTTCATTCGCAAAGTTACTGCTTCTCATGCCAGAGTGAGTGGCTTTCTCCAAGTGGGCTGTAACAGGGAACTTTATTCTAACACTGGACGTGAATACAACATCTGTAGCATGTTCCTTCTCTACATGGGTTTTACCAATTTCCAGCAAATTCTGAAAATATGAACTCTGAATAGATGAGTACAAAAATTATCTCAGTTTTTTTAAAGACCAAAATACATAAGCTAATTGAAAACCCTCTGAATGCTCGGACTACAGAGTTGAAAGTCCTCTTCAGAACTGGCTGCTTTGATGTTGGCTGCTGCCTCATTCCGTGTTCAGTTCAGGGAAAATCAGAGTTTGCACAGAGATTTTGTTTCAGGTGACTGTTACTTGAATGGGAATCTCCTCCTAGGTCAGTGTCTCATCAGCTTTCCTGGAATACTGCTCTTGAACCTCTTCCTGCCTTGTGCTGTTCCCCATTTGAAATCCATCTGTCTTTCCCTTATTTGTGGCTACATGTGGGAGGAGTTCTACCTGCAAAGTCAACATTTAACTTGCCTATTAATGTTGTCAGTGGAATGTAGATACAGCCCAACTTTGCTTAATTCCTACTTCTTTCTGCATATAAATCCTTTTTTTAATTGTTGACTGAAGTATAAACAGGATAGGGGATTCCTCTCTTCCCCTTTTACAATTGTGGTTAAAGAAAAAAGAAAAACTCTTATCTAAGACATTCATTTTCTTTCATTAGTTTTGTGAGATATGCTTCAGGAAGACGTATTTGTTCCTATACAACCTGTTTCATTGACCGGAGAATATAATGAGTCGCAGGAAAATTGAGAGTATGTATTTGTTGGAGGCACGCTGTGCATTCAGTATAAACAAAATTTTTTTTATGTGCTTGATGCTTGGCAAATGTGTTGATTTCCCTGTCATTGGAAGAAAGGTTTGAGAAGAATAATAAAGCCATAGTTGCTTTGTATTTTCTAAGTGAAAATGCTCATTTTGATAAAAGCAGCTTCTTCATATACCTAACCTACATAAATTATGTGTGAACTATCAGGATTAAATCAGGAAAAGCCAGGGATAATTTCTGCAGTCTTATATATCTGAGAGTTGGCATTCAGTTACTTAGGCAAGGCTGTAAGCATTTCTGTGGGGGTAAAACCTGGCATTGCAAAGCATCCAAATTAAACATGAGGTTAGTTAATGTGAGGAGCCCTCTGTTTAGTTTAAATACATGTTCCAGTTTATGTGCTTGCTAATATTACATCTGTTTTCCGACTTCCATTGGATTTTTTTTCAGCTGAAGATGAAAAAAATTAGCTAGACTTGGTTTGAAAAGTTGTTATTATTGGACTTTTCTTGTTTTGCAGACAGAGTGAGAAGAAGGAAGAATAGGGAGGCTGGAGAAGTTATATTCTTGGGAGTAATGCGTGATAACTCCTTAATCTTTTTGGTTATGTCACTTTGTCTGTAACTGCAGGTTTTTGACAGTCTAGTACTGGCTTATTTTATGGTTATGAGCTGAACAGAAGCCTCCCTGTTCTCTTGTAAATAAATCTGAGCATTCCTAAAGAAAATAAAAATCTATGTACCAAAAATCATTTGTAACATTTTAGCTTTTGACAGTGAAGGATATCTGTCTCCAGTGAAACACTTACTGTTGGCTGATTTGGTTTAGTTAATCATTGATTTGCCACACAAAAAATAATGACAAAGTATGTAAACTAACCTGAAACCCAAATTTGTTACACCTAACATTTCCTTTGCATTTTGTAACCCGTTGTGCATCATTTTACGTTTTTATAGCAGTAGTGATGAGTAAGTGGGAATTGATGTACCAAACCTGCTAGTAGTATGATTTTGGCTATCCAGTAAGTCAGGCTTCTCTCTGACACTAGAGAAGCATAGCGTGTTTCAGATGATTAAAGCCTATCTACTATGAAGGCTGGAATTGAATGTTGTGCCGTTTAAGAGTAGTGTGCACTCAGAATATTGCTTGAAAATGACGAAAAATTGAACGTTATGGAAGTAAAAAACCCAAAACACACTTGTGTAATTAGTATCCCAGAGGAAAGGAACCAAAGCTATGTAAGATAATTAAAATGGCTTGCGATAAGCACTTCTTTCAAACTAGTTGGTTGTGGATGCACCATTTTGATCTCTTGTGACGGCTGAGTTCTGGGAGTCTCATTTGAGAGGTCAGCCTGAGTCCCAGGAGCTTATCGGGCTCAGACAAATAAAAGCCATGGCACAGACAGAAAATGATGCAGGGAGGAGAGAGGAGAAGGACGGGAAAATACATGTGGAAAGGTCAGAGATATTCTCACAGGTACTGGTGGCCAGTTTTCTACAGATGTGTGTATTTTCTGTTTTACGAGTGTTTGATTTATTGTGTTGTGGAAATAATATCAATTTTGTAATAATCTGTTCTAAAGATTAATTATTAAAGCCCATTATTAAGGGCGGTATATTCTTAACCTTATCTTTAATTTACGAAGGTCATAAATATATCCGAACAAGGGCAAGACCACTATCTAGAAAGCAGATGTGAGAGCCAAGAGCTTTGGATCTTTTCCAAGTGGTTATTCTGGGCTGTGGACCAGCTCTACATCTAATAGTAAGAAGTGGTTTTCTGGGATCTGTTCAGAGTTGAGTGGCCACTTGATCCAGGTCTATGGAGAGGAGCTTCCCCAAACTGCCATGGGGGAGCTCTAAGTCTCGCAATCCTTGGTGTAACCCAAGAGATTAGCTCTGCTTGCTCTGATCTGTGCACAAATGGCTCTTTTTTATTATTTATTAGTTTTTATTTCTCCCATTACTGCCTGTAAAATATGCCATACCCAAATGGTGCTTAAAAAACTTGTGTGGCAAAACCCGGTGACTGACATCTTCAGCGAGTATTTTGAACAATGCGAAAGCAATTTGGAAAAACCTTTTAGCATACAAATTAATTCGCAATATTAATACTTTCTAATATATGAAACAAAGGCTTTGTTTGATAGAATAAAAGATTTTATCTCCCGGTAGTCCACATTTCTCTAAAGCAGAAATTGTAGTCGGTGATAAAAGGTACAAGGAAGTCACTGCTATGTTTCCCAGCTGTGTTTAGAATGAAAAACATTTTCATGTGTTCTTTTCTTTTAACTTGATTCCTATCTATGAGTTTGTTCTTGCACTTTTAAACCATTTCCTTCCTGTTATCAGTAGATGCTCCCTAATTAAAAGCTTCTAAAATGTAACATAAATTAAGTATAGAGGAAGGAGGCAAGAGTAAACAAATGTTTATAACTAGCTTGCTATCAGTCCGGGGCGTAGCTGGCTTGGATGGATAAAGCTTAAAAAAACAAGCAAGCCGTAGAAGCGGAGAAAAAAATTGGAGAAAGCTGGAATACTACCTAAGACAAAAAGCCTTGTACCATTCAGGAACTGGAAACAGGAACTGGATCATTAATGATATATTACTTGCCTTTCTGTCTTAAGGATATTAGGATGACTGAACCTAGATATACCAAAATATTCTTTGAATTTTTTCTGTTGTTTAAGTGGTACCAAGTGGCAGCTTTCTGACTGAAAATGGTAACTAGCCTTTTTTTTTTTTTTTTTTTTTTTATCAAGATGAAGACTTCACTGTGTAGTGAGTTATTGCTTCTGACCTAGCTCCTCTTCTGCTCTGCAGCACCGAAAGTATGCTGAAGGAGGGGTGAAACATAATCGAGTACATCTCGGCAACAGTAATTCTGAAGCCATTGACACAAATTATTGCTGTCGTAGGTAGTGGTGCCGTGGCAGGCTGGAAATGCATTTGGGTGCATTTTAAGTTTCTCACCTCTTCCCTGCAGTTGGACAGAACATCAGCTCAAGACCCCAAGGGCCATGTTAATTACAGCTTCACTTTGCACATTTATTTCCTTTTTTTTAAATTTTTTTTGGTAGCATGAATGTCAGCAATGTATTTTAATGTCTGCATTTCAGATAGTGGTGATTCTGCCAAAAACAGTTACGTTGGAGTTTCTCGTGGCCAGCTACATGATGATTTTGCATATTTATTTTTGCTGATTTTTTTCTTAACAAATATATGAAATGGTTTAGCTAGTAGTCCTTGAAAAATAAATCTGTCATGTTGGACAGTGGAAAATACAAGCTTCTCCTCACTGTCCAAGGTATGTGCCAAAAAGAATAACCAGTAATGAGAGCAGTACCTGCCACGGGTGCAAAAAAAGTGCTAGTTACTTTTGATGGGAAAATTAGATTTTAATTTATTTAATGTCTTCATCTGATACATTCAAGACATTTGCTGTTAGTAAATGATAGGGAAAATCAAGAACAGCTGCACCTTCTATTGGAAACTGAGCTGGGATCACTAATACTTAGCTCTCCGTATTATGCAAATGAGTAGCATCAGCATTTGTCTCTTATTTTTCAGGGCTTTTTCCATTCTAGTATCTCGGAAGTTTGTGTAGGATGTGAAGTTGACAAGTGCTCATAGCCATTTATTAAATAATACCTCTACTCTCAACCATGCCTTGATATTAATGGTACTGATATTTAGCATTGCTGAAGGAATTTTCATCATTGTGCGTAAAGGACTGTGCTGAAGCAGATTGGAAACGTTAATCTGCATGTACAGATAAGACAAACTAAGCAAAATAACTTTGGTATGTCTTTAATGGCGAGATGTTTGAGGAACTAGCTTTAGCTTCATCAATTCATTTCCCATGTGTTCCTCTGGCATCTGCACGTACAGGGATTTTTCTATTTCCCCCAGTTCTGGTAGGAGAACAGAGATTGATGGATGGGAAAAAAAGCAGCACTCGAGCACAGGCCATTGCTGACACCGGAGCGGGCTGTCGGGTGTGGATAGGAAGCTGCATGGGACCAGTTAGAGCAGAGATAACACTGGAGGAGAAGAGGGAGCAGGACGCTTTGCATGCTGCTTTGCTCTGTGTGATGTGGGTTTAGGAAAGAAGAGCGTCACCGAGATGAAACGGGCTCAGAAGAGAGATTGAGTTGGCAGGAGCCTGTAAAACCAGTTGCATGTGAAGCTGTCATGCTGCATGCGTTCCTGGTCTCCCCATTCCCACCATTTTATATTCCAGGCTATCTGAGCCGCAGCTGTGTGTTCAATACACTCCCTTTCATCCATCCTCTCCCAAGCGCTTGTTTTTAGTCTCATAGGAACTTTATTGCTATTTTCCTTGACTCTTTTTCTGTCTATGTTTCCTTACTTTCTTTTAATTTAATTTGGCTTTCTGGTTATGCCCTTTCTTATGTCATCGTTGTCATTTTACTTTCCTAATCATTTCCTTGCCAAGCCCCCTTCCAGCTGTAGGGAAGGAACATGCATAGCTTGCTCAATATTTACTGACCATCATATTCCCTGTGCTTGCACATTTTGTTAGCAAATCCTTGTCTGTTTTGTCAGCTCCTGGGAGCCAGGACTGACTACTGTATATTGACCATTTAGTGAAGGGCGCTATCCTTTCAAAAAAAAGGTTTTATCCATCAGTATGTATTTGAGTATTCATAACTCTCTCTTTCACAAGCACTTGCAAAATGCAGCCCTGTGCAGGGCCAGGCTGTTCCTCCAAAGGCTCCCAGCTCTGTCAGCTCTCCTCGACTCCAGGGCGGGCAGCGGCTTAGACTTGCTCACACCAGATCACTTCACTGTGACGATTTATTCCAATATGTTTGAAGTCAAATCAGTATAGGACGTTTGAAAAATCTCTCGACCATGAAGTTTTAAATATATTTTTTAGTAGCTGAGGTTCCCCAAAATTATCTTGGTCTCATGTATACATACTGAGGCTTTAAAAATGTGAGTCAGTGTAGGTAGTCCGGACTTGAACTTCTTTTGTCTATTCATTAGATAAACAATATTAAAAAAACCCCAAACTTTTGGGGCACTCTAAGTTATTATTTGAAGAATTAATAATGGAAAAGTATTCTAAATATAGTATTTTATGAAACATATAGCGGCTTCAAAATAAGCTTGTTTCAGCATGTAATTTAATAATAATACAATGTTAATATAGGATATAAGTAAAGAACATGGAGGCAGAATTGCCTAACCTTGATTCTTTTAACTGTGTCGCTTGCATGGACACATTATTCATTTGCTATGGTCAAAATGAAAAAAGAATCTGGAATTGTTTTCATAGCCAAAGGAAAATATGTGAGCAGTAATAAGAAGACTGACCATATCAAAATCTGGAATCATTCTTCAAATTTGCTTTGAAAATTAAGCTTTTAACACCAAGCAACTGGCTCTCTCAAATATCTTGTTTCAAGGAAAATACAGCAAGCAATAAATTGCAGTATCAAATGGCCACTGTAACTAAATCTTGTTCTTCCTTCAGTGGCCTCAGGACAATTGGTCTAAAGTCTCCTTTAAAGAAAAGGCTATAATTACTGCTGCAATTGTTTGCTTTGCCTCAGATGTAGAAAACGTGCTTCCTTCTCCTTTGTCCTTTTTATGGCTGTTTTAGCCTCATCTTTGAAAGCATAACTGTTTATGTCCGAGTAGAGTAGGTTCTCCTTAAGGTTTAAAGACTGTAAGCAACCAAAATGTAAATTGACAGCTCGTTGCTAAATGGAACATCATCAAAATACATTATTACTATAAAATACAAATTCCATGTTTTGTTCTCAATGTAGAGAAATCGAAATTTTTACCTAACAAATGATCTGCTGATTATACTTTTAATGATAGTAAAAAGTACACAGTAATTTAAAAAAAAAAACAAACAAAAAAACCCCAAAAAACCCCAGAGAGACCTGCTGTGAAATTTGGTTTTACTGGAAATTAATACTCACCATTTTGCAGGACTGAGGGTCTTGGCAGATCTAAGCAAAGCTGTTTCTGCACAGTTGCTGATATTTATAATCTACGATAGAGAAGAGACTGTTTTATGAATGTTGAGAAAAGATCAACACTAACACCTAACAGATGGGTTGTATCAGGAGAACATTTGCTGACAATACTTGATCTTAAAGACCTGCTGATACCTCGTGGAAAAGATTTGAAAAACGGTTCAGAAGAGATTAAAGAAAAAGACTTCTAATGACACAGACTTCACAACTGTATACATTGTTTTAATGGGCTAATAAAACAGATCTCATTCTCTGAATTAGTTGTTCCACATGTCAATTTATTTGGTCTTGGGTTCTTCTATGGGAGTATAGGTTTTGACTTCAGCATTGTGATCTTAAATAGAATTCTGCTGTATATTGGATTTTTTTAAAATGCGTATTCAGAAACTTTTGAGATAAATCATTAGATTTACATATTCAATTAAGTGAATTTGAACAGGAAGCATACTGTGAAAAGATCACTTCTTTTGTGCTGAAACTTTCTGGCATTGCAGGATGGTATAGCTCTGTAAGAGTGGAAACAAGGCTTAAACAGTTTGGAACTGGAGATGAAAAGGAATTCAGAGGCAGAGAAGTGGAAGTTCATTGTTTGTGAAATATTTATTTTGCTACAGTGCGTGAAAGTAATGGATTTTGGGGGGCAGTAAATCATTCATATTCTCAATATTAGAGTTTTTCTTGCTGTAACATGAATTATTTTTGAAATAGATCTGTGAAAATTTACTCTTAGCACAGGGTATCTCTATTTTAGGTAATCCGGTGGTTCCCATCCCAGACAAATGGAAGCATGTTAGTGCCTTGGATGTATTAATCTCTTTTGCACCGGGAATTGAAGGACAAGGCCAACGATGAGAGGGCTTAAACTTGAATCTCTCGTTACTAAACAACGGTCCTACCTACTTATGCAATACCAAAGGGAAAATGGTTAAAATGTTTGCAGTAGTGTTTATTTTTATAGGTAAAGCTATATATTTCTGAGAGCCTGAGCCTTTGCATACGACCATCTTCTTACAGCTTGTAAATTTACCCACTTATTTGTTCAAAATGCAATATTCATAGTTGGATGTTTGCCAAGCTTATACATTTTTCATATTTTCCAGGTAAAAAGGCTTTCCAGTTCCCAAGAAAAAGACCAGAATCATTCTTTTCCTTAAATAGCTCTAGTACTTCTGAGTTTTAGAGTGCAAATTTGATATTTGGCTACAGAATGAGCGTTTTCCCCCCTTCTGATAGTATTTTATTACTTGGACAAGTTTTAAGCAACAGTTGAATTTTCGGATTTCTTAGCATTTTAACAAACATATTCAGTAGGGAGTGCCTCCATGTGGAACATTTCCTGTTCCAGAGATGAAAGAGACTTTTTAGGCAACTATGTTTCCGTGCAGTTCACAAATGCAAATAATAGTGCTATTTCATTAGTATGAAAATAAGCAGAGGAATGTTATTAAGCACACAGATAATTCCATGTCAAATGTCATGACTCCTACCAGGATATTTTGATAAACTGGTTTTCATGGCTGGTCTTGAGAAGCATCTGAGCCAAAAGTAAACTGAGAAGTAAACAAGAAGTGGCCTCATGCTGAACAGCGAGAATGGAAACTTGGAGTAGTTAAAGCATCCTCCAGTCTTTGTGCTGCGTCAGGCAGATGTTACTGAGGCAAAAGCAGCCACCCATGTAGCAGCATACAATGGCCTGAATTAAGGCGATACACATAAAATCCATACTGGCGTTTCCTAACTCTCAAGTGGTTCTCCATACAAGAATTATCTTAAAACACAATTTTTATGTAAAAGATAAACATTTTCTGTGTAGCTAGTGATATCTCTATTGAAGTGTGTGCTGAGGAGATCCATATCTGAAAGTGTGTGGAATACTTTGCTGTTATTACACATCTTCAGCTGCTTTATCCCTGTTTGTAACCTCAATCCTTTTTTTCTGTTTACGGTCTGTATGTAAGTGTTTACTGTTTCATAAGAAGCGTGTCTGTGAATGTCCTGTTAGTCTCCAAGTGCTTCAAGTCAAGGATTTGCCAATGCTTTCGTAGTGTGGACCACATTTTAGTTGTACTTTAGGTTGTGGATTCTGTGCATTCCACTTCTGACTTTATATGCGGTGTTTCTGCTTTATCAATACTTCAGCAGTTGCTCAGAAGGAAAATAAATATTTCAGGAGTATTTTGTGCCTCTTAATGCAGTTCGAGAGTTGGAGAGGACCCATTGCTATCAGATAATAGCAAGCATATCTAGAAACTTCTTTCCCAAGCAGTGGAGAGCCATAGGTGACATTATGAGAATCTGTGCCATAACTGGTATTTTTCCCACAGATACTGTAAATTCCAGGTAATGAGCAAAGAGCGCCTTTCCTAACTTGTCTAAATTAGTTATATGCATCAGTGCTTAACAAGAGCTTTTTCATCATCACAAAAATCTGGCTCTGGGAAAGAAATGTACTCTTCATTCCCGAAGGTAAGCTGCTGTTTGAATGGCAGACTTAGAGCCAAATGCTGCCTCATTGTTGAAAAAGCTTTGTTAAACCAAGCTGAATGCTGCCTCTCATGTAAGCCTGGAAAAATTAAAATATCCTTGACTTTGTGTTCAGTAAATCAGAGCTTCTGATAACAGAGCCCACAGGGGCATGAAGATGTCCTTTGCTTTTGGAAGAGAAACTGTAACCAGAAAATTCTGTTACAGGCCCTTGTTACAGCTTCAGGGTATGGATCAGAGGCTGGGATGGAGAAAAAAATTTCCCTTCCAGGCAAATGACAATTATGTTTTGAAAACACCTGAAGAAGATGAGAAATGTGGTCAGACTTATCTCTGGCACTTGCTTAACTAATGCAGTTCTTAAACTTCATACGCACACAAACTAACCCCAGATGGTGCGTTACTTAGGCTTTAGGCTTTGTTTTGTTTTAAACTTCTGATGTTTAAAATGTGCTAATATTTCTGCTTCTTGCTTAACCATTCATGGTTATTGAGGATGGCATTTTACCTTGATCCTGTATGTTAGGTGGGAGGTATGCTCTCCATTGGTGCTGGATGCCCGTTATGTCACGTTGCCATTAGGTGTACGCTTTAAAATTAATTTGAGATAGGGCTCCCTTCAGCGGAAGTTCGGAAAAGGCAGGGGTTACTGAGGGTGTAAATGAAAACCTCCTCTACAGTAGCTTTGATTTTTTTCTGGGTGATCTCCACCGTGGAGAGAGGCAGGGGACTGTGCATTTCTCTCCTCAGCTGGGAGTCTCTCTGGGAGACAGAGTGAGCCCTCCTGCCCCAGGCAGTCTCCAGCAGCTGTGCTCTCTCCCCTGGTGTGACCAGGAAGAAACCTTAGTTTCCCGATAAATCTGTTCATTGCCTTTCTTGGAAGCAGCTACTACCAAGTTTCTCCCATTAGCCTTTTCCTTCTGCAAATAAGTACATTTTACAATTTTCAAGCAGTAATTGTTAAGAAATTTTTGCCTTTTTTTTTTTCTTTTCCTTTTTAAATCCCTTGAGATTTTCAATTTGAAAATGAAACTTGTTAGGTCATTTCTTCCATCTCCTGGCACATTCGCAATTGTCCCACAGAAGCAGTGATAGCTTTTTGTCCAATTTAGTGTTCCACTTCCCCCTGGAGACTAGACTTCAGATGATAGTCTAATGCATCTCAGTGGCAGCTACTTCATGAGATGTGCCGTATAAATGCCTGGATTTTTTTAATGCACTGTGTCAGCTTATGATTCATATTTAAAATAAAGATATTACTTTACGTGTATGAGTAATAGCAATTTAAAAAGTAAAAAATACAAAACAATCATTTTTACTAATGTATTGTTGTGTGTTTTGTTAGAGCAGTTTCCAGGGCATGAACAGATTAATGGAGTCAGGACCATTTTTGTTCAGTTTCCTTTAGAGGTTTTGGAGCACTTAAGCTGCACAATTTGTTTGTTTGCAAAGGTTTTGAGGTTTGTATCTCTTTAATTCAAATTAAAAAAAAAAAATCTAGCAGTCACATGTTTATAAAAATTCCCCTCTTACTCATACCTGTTTCAATTGGTAACTTTTTTTTTCCACTTTTTTGGGGGTCAAAATACCTTTTCAGTTAGAAAGTTTTAAATGAAAATTTACCAAAAAAAGTGTTTTATACGCTCCTAAGTAATTTATGACATCCTGTGTCAGAAGCTGTTCCAGCTGGTTAATTATATATGTTAATTATGAACCTTATTTCTGTCTGAACTTTTCTGGACTCAGATTTTAACCACTGGACCTTTGCTTTGTTATATCAAAGAATCTTTTAATGGCAGATATCTCTGCATGTGTTGCAGGGTCTGGTGGGAAGACAGCGTGCTCTCTGTTCTATATAATTTTCATGTCCATTGGGGAAAAAGGTTTACTAGATTATTAGCCATTTCTCACTCCAGACACGGTGGTTTCCAGACAGCGGTCTCTCGGTTGGCTCATGCTTAGGTTGATGGATCCTCTGTCTTGTGTGGGGCCGGGAAGCCACACTCCGAGGTCTTGGTTTGTTACGTCCCCAGCAGTACCAACTGGTACACAGCTCTGGACATCTGAGCCTGTCCTAGAGTCACAGGCCTCAGCTGCTAGTTTCTTTGGTTTTAATCAAGCGTATGTTCCTTCTTTTTTTTTTTCTTTTTTTCCTTTTTTCTTTTATTTTTAATGTTCTGGGTTTTTTTTTCTTTGAAGAGATACTAGAAAGCTACCTAGTAGTTATGTGAATATTTACCTAAAATATTTAAATTATGATTAGGGGAAAGGGAAGAGGCAGTGAGGTTCCTAGGTATGTGATCATAGCACTTAATTTGAGGTTTTTATCACCATGTGTTGATCCGGCCCCTAAGGAGTTAGTAAATGGCAGCGGCTTCAGAGTTAAGTGATGCTTGGATAACTCTTGACACACGAGTATTGCACAATGCTGCACCCTTGGCACCTTCCAGATATAGACCTCCAGTGAATAGCAGCATATGATCTCATCAAAGATTTATAAACTCGGGGGAGGGTACAATGCCAAGTGGGAAAAATGGATAAAAGATGCTAGAAAAACCTGAGGAAGAGACTGGAGGTTCCTGCCACCTTATATTGTAAGAGACAGTAAAAACAAGACAAAACCACTTTCACCAGCTGCCAGACGAAGGGAAGAATGACACTTCACACCGGTTTTGTCAGATAACTCTAAGTGGAGATGAATTGTAACCTAACTAAACCATACCCCCTGCTGCTGCTTCTGTGGCCAAGACAAAAGAGGTGGTTGTTACGGAAGAAAAAAGTAGTCTTAGGGTCTGATTTTTTTCTTATTTTTTTTTTTTTTAAGACAACAAAGGATTACAGCTGTGAACTGATCCGATGTCAACATCTGCAGATACAAATATTTTTTGCATGTGTATATAACCTTAGCCTTTAATCTCTTGGCATTTTAATAGCATTTATTTAGATTGTTACAGTATTTCTGTAAGGATTCTCACCCTTACAGACATCCATTGCCATTTTGACAAAAGGATGCTCAGCTTCACCACAGACCATTTTAGATTCAGAAAATCTGTGATTAGTTTGAATTTCTGTCCTGGTGAATTTGTCAGTATCTCTCTGGGAAATAATCTCATTCCTGTACTGCTGACTTCCTTAATTTGAGCCTATGGGGCTTTTTCCTGTAAGATTATTCTAGATATTAAGGACTGATTAGTTGTAAAAGGTCGCTAAAGACAAAATCTTAATAGTAACTTTGAAGTCAAAACACATTTTTCCAATCAACTTAAAAAAAGATGCCTACAAATACAGTTTTGTAATCAAAATGCTGGCAGGACTTTATTCATGGCTGCATGAATACCACTGCTAAGACAAAGTCATGGAAATATTGCACTACCTGTTTGTAATTTTAGATGCAGTTATATAAATTTGTTCTGTTTGTGTCACGTAATGAACTGAAGCAATGCTGCAGGCAGTTAATGAGGTTAGCTCCAACTTATAATATTTGCAGAATTCTGCATATGTTATGGCATTTAAATATTGTTATGCTGACTGCTACTGACATTGTTACTCTTAACAATAAAATCAAAATTGGTGGTGATTGCTATTTATTTGAAGTGGGGTTTACATAAATTTTTGCAGAGATTAATGTTTTTTGCCGTGTCTTTTTTCAACATGAAAAATGCGATTTCTTATTAATGTCTTTTCTCTGAAATATGGAAAATGTATTTCCTTTTCCCAGACTACTGGTCTTCCACACGCAATCTATTCTCAGTGTTATTTGGGCTTTTTTTTCAGGGGCAGGATGTCAAGGGGACTTGTCACATCTGGTGATGTGGACCTTCTCCTAGGTCTCCCTTTCCCTTTCCCCTCACAGGGTGAGGCTCCTTTTCTTTTCCAGTTTCCAAGGCTGTTCCTTGGACAGCAAAGCAGAGGTGCAAAGGAGGTTGACTTGGATTGGAAAGATGCTTTGCTCCTGGCAGCTTTCCATTTTCCTGTTAGCCAGGAGTCTCACCCACTGGCCAACAATTAGTGTGAAGTTGCCCTTCACATTACAAGCTCAGCCAACCTCCTGTAGCTGCTATGAATTTCCAGACTGATGGTAAATAGCGTGCTGGCTTTCATGTTTTGCCCAGTAATGCAGTAGAAAGACACTGGCTTGCAAGAAATAAGTATTTTCCAGAACAGAAGAAAAGTTACAGAAAGAATAGTGCACTTAAGGGTGGTAAGATACCCTAAATAATTCTGTAGTCATGTAAATTGGTTTATACTGGGGGAAGGGAGAGGCGAAGTTTTTGCAAGACCTTGAATTGGCCAGAGCTGGGAAGGAGATCTGCCCGGCGGCAGAGCCTTTAAACTCAAAAAGCCACATTGTATTTGGACGTGAACTATAGTATCTCACATCTTAAACAGAGAAAACTTGAATTGATTAGGCAAGACAGAACAAAAATAAAAAGGGTTTAGAGACAATCTCCCCCTTTGTCCTGGCAGGCAGCTTCCTGGTTTCAAGCTCTGTTTCAGTCAACTCGGTGCCCTCGGATAGCAGCAGGGTGATGGGAAGAGGCTTTTGGAGAGCAGGCTGCCGGCCCCGAGCCTCCAGCGGCAGCCTCTGTCGGAGCACAGGCTCCCACCTCTTGCTGGGGGTCCCCCCTTTCCCGGCTGCCGCAGCCGGCCGGGGGAGCCTTCTGCCGCGGGGAAGGGCCAGCCCCTTCCAGCAGAGAGCTGGTCTCCCCTCTCCCCGTGACCCTCGGTAGCCTTTTAAGGCAACACGCTGCAACTGTAAATGAAGAAGTAAAAATAAAATGCTGCCTCTCAAAGGAGATTCCTTTCAAATCGAAGATCGGGAAAATGTCACTTTTCGGTATAAAACTGTTTTCTGTTTTTTCTCGTAACACAGTTGTGGTTTCCCTTTTTCTGCATTGAATCTGCCGTTCTTGCCTGCTGCTGAGGATACACGTGGACTGTGGTCACTGCAGATCTTGTCTGAGCATTAGCAGTAACCGAGAGCTGCTGGCGCCTGGAGTCCAGTGCAGCCTGCAAAATCCGCTGCAGAGTAAACACCGAACTGGTTAATATCTGCCTAGCTCTGTGCTGCCATAGGGATTTTAAGACTGGCACAGATATCTGTACACTGCACTGCAGCATAGGTACAGCAGCACAAGTTGGCTACTAAATTAAGTCCAAATCTCTGTGTCACTTGGTTGTTTCAGAAAACAAGCAGCCCTGACTGTACCACGTACCCATTTGCAGCTCCCTTTTGTCACAAATGTCCTCCTGCAAGAGCCTTGTGCAAACCTAGCACTGCTTCCCTGCCTGCCCACCCCGATTTCAGTAGTTTCAACCTGCGTGATTTTGAGTGAATTCAATGTTGTGAATTCTAATTTTCACATCTAGTGTCTGTTCTTCACGTACTTGTGACGTGCCAAGTCAATGTGTGCAATTTCAGAGTTTTCTTGGCCATGTCCTTGGCATGTGTTGCAGGGGAGGCAGACGTTTCTCCTAAAGTATCTCAAATAATTTCGTTTCCTTTGGTTATTTTACTGTATTGTTATATGTTGCACAAGGCAAATCTTACCAAACCAGATTTTTACTTTGCTGGAGAGATGGAAATTCATTACTTCACTGCTAATTTCTGTGTCTGGCTGCTTTGTTACATCTGTAGTCAGTAGGAGTTTTGCCCCAAAGCATATCATGGACGTTATATCTTCTGTTACCCCTTACGAATGACGTCCAGATTAAAATTCCAGCACTATGCCTTGTTGAGGACTATTAAAAAACATCATCATACTGAAAGATTTCATAGATGCAGCTTCCCCAAAGTGCTAATAATGCGACTGAAGGATTTCTGCAAGTGAGCTGAAGGTGAAAGAGCTGTAAAAGGGAGAGAGAGGAGTTTTGACATTTCTACTTATTATAAATTCAGAATTTAACTATTGCCGTTTACTGGTCTCTGCTTGGCCTCACAGAACTTTTCTGTCTTATTATGTTGTAAGACAGTACTATATAGCTTCTCATAATATTCCCATCACTGATCCCAAGTTTTACGATTCGTTATACGCCGTATGTTTTGACTACTCACAGATTTTCATTATTCCTAAATTGCCTACATTTTAAAATGAGGTGTGGGATTGTAAGACAGACTATTCAGGCACTTATCTAGACTGAATCGTAAACTAGATCAATGATTTTTTTAGAAAGCAGAAAAGAGAATATTATCTACAGAAAGAATTGCGCTTGTGGGCTCTTGGCAGCAGCACGTGGATCTCTTGCTTTCATACCTATGAAACTAAATTCAAAACCATATATTAGGTTTGTTCAGCGTTGTTGCACCTTGTTTATAGAGGTTTTTGGTGAAAATTATCTACCCAGATGTTTGATCGTTGAGAGGGAGCCAGTTTAAGCACAAATTAATGCACTGCTCGGTTATTAAGTATTTAATTCTCAGCGGTGGGCCATTACAACAAGTTCTGTTTCTCTCTACAATATAGTTAGGTGTTGATTAAATAGAGGGTTAACTTATACATTGAAATATGAGAAGTTGGTAAGTCATAACAAGGCAAAACAGTAGGAAAAATCAAAGTACTGTAAGTAATGAATAGAAATTATTTTAGGTAGCTTTTAGTGTCTGGTGTTGAATATGGCTCTGCTGGTTTTGCTGGTGGAGGTCTTATTAGGCCTATTTCCAGTTTGTTTACAAAATGTGCCTGTGTGCACTTGGTGTTGTGAGGAAATCTGAAGTGGCTCTGAAAGCCCTGGGACACTCACGAGGGGCAGCTCGGACGGGTGTGTTTTTCAGAACAGGGCCCATGTTTCTATTATGGCCATGACTTCTGTGCAACGTCACATTCAAGAGGAAAGAGCCTCGCAAATCAATAACAAATTGAAAGCAGGACTAAAATCCAACCCGTTCACTTGAATGTCATTTATTTCTGACAGCCCCTTCACTCCATGCTGTCATGGAAGCTTGCTGCTTTCAACAGAGTCACGGGACATACAACATACGTTCCCTTTCTGTGTTTTTATTGCCAGGCCAGGCAGCGGTGTCATGCTAATAGGGTGCATGTCCCTGAATCATCAAGGTCCCATGGCTCACTAGATCTTTATGGCTTTTTCTATGAGGCTTAGTCAGTGACATTGCTCCTTGGTGGCAGAAACAGAGTGAGACAGATGGCAAAAGCCAGTCTTTTGTCGGAAAAGCTGAGATGGAGATAGGAAAATGAAAGGAGGAACTGTAAATATAAATGTGTACGACGGGGAAACCGGAAAGGACAGAAAATGACAGCATACATGGGTTAAAAAAGCAGGAAAAATCAGTGTCCTGTTTCTTGGTTCATGTATCCCATTGATTTCAGAAGATCTCTGTTGCAAATAGTTTTTCTTAGCTCGTCTGTCTGAAGGCAGGTGACCTAGTGGTAATACTCTCACCATCCGTATTTCTTTCTGGCCTTGAAAGCTAAAATTTCCTGCAGGTAAAAATATCGTGCTCTGATATGTAAAGGTTGCTCCAGCGTCAGCCTTTAGTTTTCTAGGAGTCTGAAGCATTTTCCTCAGAAATGGGAAAGACAGTCAGAGTTAATAAATGAGATGCAGCATCCACGGCTGTATAAACTCACGCCCGTTACATTTGTACTACTTTTTCTGTCGTTGAAAAAGTTGCACCCCGTTGCAGTCTCCGCCACTGCCTTCCACTCCATCACTCCCTAGTGTGATTTCAGTTGAGATTCAGTTTTTCGTAAAATAATCCAGCAACAGAGCAGTTATATATATGTACATATACATAAGAAAAAAATCCTCAGTGATTCCCTAATATCCCCATTGCAAGTCTCGTCACGGTCTTTTTAATTTGTTTGCGTGCAAGTAATTTTCAGGAGTGCTACTGGAAAGTCTGAGCTTGGGTTCAGTATGTTCTGATGGTCAACTGCAAAATTCTATTGTATTCTCCCTTTCTTGATACGCTTTTGTCTATCAAGAAAGATTTGGCATTTTTGTTTCACTCCGACTCCTTCCCCGCCACCCAGGGACATCCCTGAACAGATTGGCAGACTGGTTAGGGCTAATCTTTTATAAATAATATAAAGCTGGAAGTTTGTGAGGAAGGAGACAGCAATTCACAGTGTGGAAATTACATGTTTTTTACCTCTGTATAGATACAGAGTAGCTATTTGGTTCAAATATTTTTTTACAGTGTTGCCATCAAAGAACAAGCCTGTTTCACTTGAGTCAGAAAAGCAAAACACTGGAAAAGTACACAAACATCTGGAAACCGTGCACTGTGCTGGAAAGTCTGGGGCCATCCCAGCTATGATTTTTGTCTGCAGTGTCCCTATACATGATTAGAAAATGACTCAAGTCTTATGAAGTCTAATTTTATTAGGTCTGATAGGCCTTCGTGAACCTTTTTATTTCTCTCCTGATTTCCTTCTATCTGGATTTTTATGGAAGTTATTTCTATCTTATTCTTCCACCCTGCCCTTCCACTGACTGCTTTAAAACAAGTCAAGCTTTTCTAGCACATGTGGCTTTCCGCAGCTCAGCTATGCTCCCTGAAATAGTGATTGCTTTACCAGATCAGTTTTCTGGGACAGACTTCCAAACAGTGATCTAATAAACCTGATATGTTAAAATACTTAAGCATTCAACAAGTGTTTGGCGAGACAGAGGGATGTTCTTGGAGTTAATATCCAGAGAATATAGAACACGTAGTGTCTTACTGTGCTTACAGCGCTGCAACTCATTTTATATTTTGCTGCCTGTAGATTTTTTTTTTCCCCCCAGTCTTATTTTTTTCCCTGGTCTGTGATCTTAATTCCTGAGGTGCTAACATGTACATTGGGCAGGTCAATGTTCAGAAATGGCTTTCTCCAGCTCTGCGCGCTCTGTGCTTGTTTGGCCAGTGCGAATTTGTACTAATACATTTATTTGAACTGGGTGCTTAGCTGATTGACTCTGTCATCAGCTGATAGCTTCCTGCAGAGCCGGGGGATTTGGGGAGGCCAGTCGGAGGGTGGAGCGGCTGTTCAGCAAACTGAAGTTTTTTTCTTCCTCCTCCCTCCCTGAAACAATCAGTTTGTTTCCAAAGTGCCTGATAGATAGAAAGGAGGTAAAGATCTTGACAAGACATTGAGTAGTATCATTTAGAGGGAATTTTTCTAGGAACAGATGGAGGCCTAAGGAAGACCTAGGGTCTTGGAAAAGCCTGTTTTTATTTCTTTTTCTTCCTGGATTTTGTGTGTGTGTTTACATACATGTTATCTCTCTCTCTCTCTCTCTCTCTCTCTCTCTCTCTGTCTATATCAAAAATCTCTTTTTTGAAAAAAGGGAATGAAGGAAGTCTTGCTGTCCCTGCTGTGTTGGCTGAGGAGTTGGCCTGTTGCCTCAGAAAGCCCCGAATTTTCCTCTCTTTGCCCAGATCTCCTCTTTTTTTTGTTCCAATGAAGGGTTTTGCCTCTTTTAGCACTCACCCCCAATTTGTAAAAAAGCAAGGGTCAGCGATGGTGAGCATCGCTGAGGATGCAGTTGTTTCTCTTGCACGACTGCTTCTTACCTGTTGCTTTGTGCTGTCAAGGGTCTTTGATTTGCTTGGTAGTTCTTGTATCCTGCTGCTCTGCTGCCTCTGATGTCTGATAAGGATTTAAAATTATTTTTTAAATTGCTATAGCTGCGGGTGGCTCTAATAAGTGACTATGGCACTGCTGTTCTCTCTTGCTACCAACATGAAACAATAAAAAGACCATCCCTACCCTGAAGAGCTCACCGTGCACGTGGAGGACAAGAGACACCAAGTAGATGAAGAAATCAGGCCTGAAAAACCCAGCACAATGGAGAGGTGATCATGAATTTCAGGTTAGGCGATAGTCAAAGCATAGCGGCTACCGAGGCAGTGGCAAGGAATTCTTCATGCCAGCAGCTGGAAGCAGCCAGCTTGTTGGAGCACGCTAATGTGGGTCTTTGTTTGTATGCAGTCTGCATACTGGGAAGGGAACAGGATTGAACACCTAGTATCAATAGTAGTAAGACCATGTGAATCTTGTATATAACAGTTATTAGTGCGAGAAAAGAGGGGAAAATGTTTTCTCCGGGTCTACCAAGCCCAGCAGAGGAGAGGGGACTTGTGTGAGGAGCAACGTGCTGTGTGAGGGTGGGGAATGGTAAGAATAACTGGTGCCATGGTTAGGGGAGTTACCTGTACTTAACGTGGACTTCAGTTACGTGTTCAACATACATCATATCCACTCTTGTTTTAAGCTCATCACAGGAATGGCACCTATTCTGTTTGCATAAATCAAAGCAGACATTGTGCTGTAAGCAGATTTTGGACGCAGAGTGAAATATGGTAGTCTAATAGAACATTTGATGGCTTTTATTTCTTATATATAGGTATGGGCCTTAATTGTGTAAGGACCACAAATTGATGTAATAGTTTTAGCTGACACCCAGTGTCCTGTTTAACAATGTGCTATTTAATCTATAACCCTTTTCCCAGTGTCTTTGGGATTATGCAGCATACTGAATTTTCAGATATAGTTTTTTAGGATCTTAGTCTGGACTGTCTGTTTCTCTCCTTCCTGGTGTATAGAAGTTTTGGAGTTTGAAAACACTGTTGATTTAGATTGTTCAAAGATGTTCTTTTCTGTTCTCCAGTATTCATCAGTGTTAGCATTCTGCTGGTGTAATATGTATCCAACTTAAAACTTTGTAACAAGATCAAGTGGGTAACAGAGGTCCAAGCTGACTTGATTTCTTCCCAGAAAAACACACAAGATGGTGAAATAGAAGCTCAGACAAACAGTTAATTATTGACTTTAAAAATAGAAGAGACAAGCTACATAAAAATAATTAAGTCCTGCCTTCAGAGAATACTATTTATCCACACATAAAAGAGTAGTGACCTGTGTTTCTCATGAAGAAAAGATGATGGCAATTAATGTTTTTCTACAAAGCTTTAGTTCTGAAACATTTTCTGCTGAATTACAAAAAAAGGTGTAAGTGGAATATTACAGAACACAAAACCAAAGTGGATTTAAATTAACAATAAATTGTCACGATTGATTAGCGCTTCCTATCATGTTAAAAATGTACTCTAATAAGTGAAGATTTTTTTAAAAAATATTTCCCTTCTCACCTTCCACTCCTGAAGAAATTAAATAACTTTGACAATTCAGACACCGGGTAGAGAAAACAACCTGGATGATTAATCTGTTTCGTTCTCTGAGTGACATTTACACAGCTAATTGTGTAGTGATGATGCTTCTTTAATAGATCTGAATATTAATGGAAGATTTGGTTAAAGTTGAAAGTTGTTTGTTTAGGAATATCACCGGAGAAATAAGAACGCTTTATCAACTTCAGATTTTCATCACAGGTTTTATGACATGTCATGGAACTTAAGTGCTTTTATGACTTGTAAAAAAAATTGCTTCAATATTTGACATTCTGTGCTTCAAGGAATCCTGACTGGCAGTTGATTACCCTTTTGCTCAAGTCATTATCTTCTCTAGTGAAATTAGTTGGCTAGAAAATTGCATTGTAATTCATCAAGGGGAAAGAAACGTTTCAAAAGCTCTTGAGAGTATGATCCTTTTTATTTAGTATACAATATAAATTATTGTCCTAGCATGCTCTTCTAAAATGTGCTATTCATCATATTATAGCAGTTTGTATTAAATTATTGTATTCGTTTCCATTTCAGTCTTTCATTGAAGCTAGGAGATACCTGCCTTTAAATTAGCTCACGAGTAATATTGAAGGATGTGTGTACAAGAAAGAGTTTGGCCTTGAATCAGAAAAGCACTGAAACATACATTTAAAAACTAACCCAAATATGTGGAAAACTCTTCTCATTATATTTAATGCAAGGCTAGTAGTCAGATCTTTCTCATTCAAAAGGAAAACTTTCTGCAAAATGTTAATAAATACTACATAAACGTTATGGTAAGGTGAGGAAAATATATTTGCAGAAAGACTATCAGTTTTGCAAAGTCTGTAGTGTACTGGAAAAACGAAGACAATATTTTTGATAAATATTCCTCATTACCTAAGTAGAAAGTACGGTGCCTGAAACACGTTGCTGATTAGGTGTGTCTGAGGGGAGCACGGTGGAGGTCATCTGCTAGAAGCAGTGGGTGAAATATTCCCTGCCTTGGCTTCAGGGAGCCAACATGTCTCCTCCTGGATGCTTCCCTGCTCTCCCAGGTGACGTGCAATGAGACGGTAGGAACGGCATTCTGAAACAAATACATATTTAGTTTGAATACAACCATATGTGTAGCGTATAAAATTAGCTCCTGTGCAGTGATTATCCAGTGGAAGTTAATTCCTAGCTTGCTGGTAATCTTTTCCTACACAGAAAAACAGGAAACATCTTATCATTGTGTTCAGCGTTCCTTCTGTGAGATGAATGTCTGGAAGAAATCACACACGTCAGGTGAAATAAGAACATTCTTTGTAGATGATTTAATACCAGTTAACTCTCTGGACATCCTCGAAGACCTTCGTTGAAATGATGGTTTTGTATGTAGCTTTGTTCCAGTATTGACAGACGTATCTGCCCAAGATCATGTACCGAATCACCTCACCATTGAAAATGATGGCAATCTCTCGGAACTTGGGTCTCGAACTTCTCTGCGTTTCTTCTCTCTGCTAGAATGGGCTTATTCTCACTTCATGCCTTTCCATCTTCACTGCACCATTATCTGCTGCTCCTGTATGCTACTGTTGCCCAGTGTCTGATAGATGAGTAGCAAAAACCGTTTGGGCAGAAAGGAGTCAATCTAAATTGTATTTACTGTAAATGGCCTGAAAAAAGAGTTTCACAGAGTTACCTCCCTAGTTTGAAAGTCAGAACTTTCTGCATTTTGTGTTGCATGTTTTATATCTTCCCTACTTTAATTATTGTTGTTACAATAATAAAACAGATTTTTTTTTTCCTAATGTAAAAAACTTAAATTCCTAGATGGTTAATAAAACATACCTACGTTACACTCTCGACAAAATATTTGTCAGAAGGAGTAATTAAAATTAATTAATGCTTCTGGTAAAGGAGTAATTGTCCCCTAAAGGTATTGAGCACTGGACTGGAAGATGTTTTTTAAGCACTTCCAACAAAGTAAACAAACCAAATCTCTTTTAAAGAAAGACTGCTTTGAAATTCGACCTGTATTATTGCAGCTCACCTCTCGAGCTTATTGATCGCTTATTGTCTTAACAAAAGGAACTCCGCAGTCTCTCCAGGAAACATTACCAGCTACAAGCTCTCCCTCTTGGCGGTCGTGCTCTGACCACACGGTGAAGTATCACTCCTCATGCATAAGATATAGGATGGAGGAATCGGTCACGTCTGTTCCTCCCACCCCCCAGATGTTATATTACGATATGCTTGACCAGGAGTAATGTCACAGCCTTTAATTATTTACAGAAGTCATAGCAGCAGCCAGCGTAATGATGATGATACTTTGCGTATCTGTAGTTCTTCTATCTGAGGAATGTAAAGTACTTTACAAACATTAGTTAAGCAAGTGTTATCTTTCCATCACCACTACTAAGTGGCCCTACTGGAATAATCAGGCTGCTATTAACTGAAGTTTCTCTCCTCTCCATTTGTATTTAACACACTAAAATAATTGATGTATTTACTGCTTGCTCTTATTCCCTCATTTTCCCTGTTCCTTTTACTTTGTGCCTCACTCCTTTAGGGCTAGCTTTGGAGGGAGGAACTTAATTTTTAAAGAATGTTTATTCTCTAAATGTAAAACTAGAAAAAAAAAAAAGAAAAATCATTTCATAGGAAGGTTGGTTTATGAATAGTTTAAGAATTTGTAAGACTTGAGTATCCAAAGTCAGGCTCTCTAAGGCCCTGTCTCAATGCGTGTTGCAGAGTAGCTGGAGAATATGGTGCTTTCCTGAACGTTTGTAGAGTTGCCAGAGCGCCTTTTAGACAGAGGGGGGAATATAGTTTGAAAAAATTGTTTGGCAGTAGTGGTAGGCTAGTGTGTATGGTTCTAAAGCGTCTTGGCAATACTGTGTAACTCTTCTGTCTAGGAAAAATATAAAAGTTGCAGACAGCTTTTATCTAACCTGACAGGGTGCAGTAAAATATGGTACTCACAGCTCAGGAGGTGCTATCCTTCCAAATGCTGCCAAAAAAATTGGTGTGCCACAATAGAGTGCTGCTTTATTAAACTCTCTAAACTAGAAAGTGGGATGGGATTTACACATTTCCTGTCTCATTATCCAAAAGCACCTCTGTTCCCTTTCTTAGGGAAAACCATATTCTAACTCTCTTGTAGGATATTCACTTTAGGTCTGAGACCTGGTATCACTCGTTTGCATCAAAGGTGTGACAGAGCAGAACCAACAAAAAGGATTTTCTCTTTGGCTTTGCTGATTCTTGTTGATGGGCGTTTTGTAAACTTCGGTGTTGACAGGTCAAGAAGTCATCTGAAGGGCACGGGATATCTTACAGCTCTGAGGAGATATGCTTTTCTCCAAGCAGTAAAACAATGCTGATTCTTTCACAGCATATTTCTGATTTCTTTTTCTGGCAGACAGCAGAGTAACATGATAATACCACGTTTGAAAAGACAGAAGGGCGTGGGACGTCTTCTAGGTTGTAACTTCAATTATTTGTCACCACTGCCTGTCGGGAAGCATTTTCAAAATCTGTCCCTCCAGTTTCTGCAGTGTTTCTGAGTCTTCTGAGTTTGAAGTAAGGGTATCTGAAAAGATAAAACTTTCTGTTAAGTTTCCATGCTTTAATGTGGTCATTGTGCTTGACAAAGAATACTTATTTTATTGTGTAGCAAAAAAAAAATAAATGTACAAGGCAAAGTTTTTGCCTCAAATTTGTAGTATTTCTTCAGCTTGGTAAAATCAACTAGAAATATAACAGAAGCTCTGAGGCATAAGGAAAAGAAATCAAATTTCATGTTTTCTAATCTTACACACATTAAATTCCTTTTACAATGATTTTTAAGCTGTGCTGTGTTAGGTCAGCTATGTTCCTTGCCTCTTCTGGGGAATCTCTACATGTGTTCCTGAGTGTAATAACATCTACACCGTGTTGTTTTTTTTGTTTTGTTTTTTTTTTTTTTGGCTTTTCAGTATTATAAAAAAATTACATTTATGCTCTTGGGAACTGTTAATGGTTTTGATTCACTAAAGCACTCTTTGTATGAACAGATAACATTTATCATTTGCTTAATACCTGTCAATTTATGTGCTAATGTTGAATAATCGAAAGTAAGATAGTGAAAATACATTTTGTTTTTTAACAATACAATTTGACTGTTTCGTAGTCTTCTAAGAAAGACTATATAACTGTATACATGAGAGAGACATTGGCAGCAGCGGTATTTAGAAAGAATAAGTTTGTTGGAAAAAGGGGTATGTTTGACAAAGCCTTAATTGTTTTCCCATACCTGTGCCAAGAACAAGTACGTGCTGCAGTTAGCACGGTACTTTTGTGCATTCCCTCAAGTGTCTCAGCATTTGGGACAAAATGCTCGCAAAATCCTCATTTTTGAAGAGACCTACAGGTATCTATGTATACCCTCTGCACTGTACCATGTGGTATTGCATCCAATTTTGGGGCTTTTGAACAATCACGCCTTGTTTTGTACATTGTAAATCCATTTCTGCTTCGCTTTGGAGCAGGTTTTGTTTTGCTGTGTAGTGAACCAGTATCTAGACCGGTGTAACTAAATGAAGCGCAAGAATTGGGAAAACGGTAAGTACAACAAATCACACCTACTGCAGCTGAAATTGGAGCAGACCCGTGAATACCTAATTGACTGTAGTGAGAACTCTGCCCTGTACAGACATTATTTTTGAGTGTGATTTAGCAATGCTTCGATTTTAACTCTTTCACAAAGCTCAAGTCCAGGCTACGTTTAGAAAGTGCCATTAAAGAGTATGCCAGGCTGATGGCAACATGGGTTAAGTTTTCATCCGAGTCAAGGAGTCTTGTGTATTGCAAGAACTTGCTCTCCTTATTGAGTGCTGCATCATGGGAACGCTTTATTTTGTCCCCGAGAGTAATTTGGGAATGTATCGATGGAAAAGAGAATAGTGACACAGACCGTGGGGTCGTTTGGCTCATCCCTGGAATTTATACTCTATGAAAAACTTTACATACGAATCTCTCCTCTTCTTCCTTCCCCCTACTGCAGTCCCTCTTGACTTCTTGCTGTTTTGTTGGTGGTTTTGAAGGGGTTAATCCCTGGGTAATGTAATTTTACTATTAAAATACTTCTACAGCAGTTTAAATTTAAGCATAGCCTGAGACCAGTGAGTAGGAAGAGGTTTTAAGAGAAAGGAAGGGTCTTTTTTTTGAGCTATTCTGCATTCATTTTTAATTCCTCACAGGGTTCTGGAGGCCCATGTGGCCAAGGTGACTATCTGGAGTCCTGAAGACAAGCAGGCTGGTTGGACTCCTGAGCCACAAAGGCCTATTATGATATACAGATGGTACCAAATTTCAGACCAAGTCCATTGTGGGGTTACCAAGGAATGTTTTCTTTTTTTTGAGAAATGCTGCTAAAATGTCGCTCTGTCTTTGCAGGGGAGAAGTAAAGCTCCTGATCTGTGGGAATTGCAATTTCATTCGGCCAGGTTTCTCCAAGAACCCCTAATAATTGCATTCTCCTTAAAACCTTCAGGTTTATGAATAATAGAAGGGAAAGATTGAACATGGCTACCTAAACTTCTGTTTTTTGCAGTTTTTATTCTGTGCTTTCCTGGGTGTCTATTTGAAGTATCAACAGAACATTATTAGTTTCACAATGATTAACTCTATGGCATCTAAACAAAGTGAAAACGCTGTCTCTTTGAGCTATTTTGTTGCTTTCAAGTAGGCTTGCAACACTAACTCGTCTCATAGTTGATACGGAATCTGCTGAACATGAGACAATGTTCAGACTGAATGGTTTCTCGGTCAATATTCCACCAATAAGTGCTAGAGGTGGAAGTTCAAACCCTGATGTTCACCGAGTCATCTTGTCAGTCACGTCCGTGATCTTTGCTGTATTTCATAAATGTTGTGACCACAGGTGCACACGCTTCATTTAGTCATTCACAGATGGGCAGATTGCTGCACGGAAACCTGGGGCTCGTTGAAGCCCAAGACAGTTTTATCCGGGATTTCTTGTCAAACTGGAAAGGAAATATGTGATAGTATCCATTGTGCTTTGCTTATGCCCCGTCCTATGTCAGCAGTCTGCAGACTTTGAAACGTTCTTATTCTGGTTTCCTTGTGCTGTCTCTTGCCTACTGTTAAATCCCAACGTGTTCTTTAATCTACTGGTTATTTGCAGATGTGTTTGCCAGAGGGTTGCAAGTTTCGAAACAAATGGGTTTCTGCACATTTCTGAAAACTGATGTCCAGAGGGAAGCTAAAGCCTCTCTTAAGGGGGTGAAATCCAGGGAGACTCACCCATTTTATGTTTTGTTGCCATCGTGTTCCTGACCAGTGTTTCAGATTTGGTATAGCAGGTGTGGCTTTTACCCTGCCTCCGGGCTGGAGGCACGGAAGAACTGAGTGTAGAGTAAGCGAAGGGAGACCAGAGACATGGGGCTTTCTGGAGGTAGAGGGAAGGTATGGAAGGTATTGAAAATACTACTTTTCACTTTACCCTCAGTTTCCCTCTCTGCGTTTTCCTATTTGGTGTCTGTCTCCTTTGTGAAGTACATAAAATCCTCTAATAAAACAGCTGTGTAAAGCCTTGAGGAGTTGTTTTGATGTGATAAAAACTCTTGCATTCGAATTATGTCTGGTCTGTAAAACATTGCTCAATGAGATTTCTATTCAAAACAAATATTCTTGTAATATCTGTATGTGTGTTGACATGCACATAAGGCATTAACGGAGAAGGAACAATATATTAGTACTTGACAAAATAGAATTCCTATTAATTTTAAATAAAATCAAGCAGGAAGTGTAGTTCGATAGAGAAGGTCGTGAATGTCACTCTCACCCTTTTAGAACAGTAGGGCCAGTAATCAACTATATCCCACTGGATTTTATCCAATAATATCTTTTAAAATGGTTTTGTTGGGTTGTTTATGTAAATGCTTTCAATGGGCAAATAGATTTATTCAAGCAAAACAATACTTGAACTCCAGGCATTGCATGCCAGCGTGAACTAATTAAAATCGTATTGTGCAATAGGTCAATAGATCAGGAAGTTGGCCATCTAATTAGAAGAGGTGTTTATAAAAAACTTGTTGAAAAGGAAGAGCAAAATTAAGAAAAATAATCTAGATGTTAGGAAAGGGAATCAGAGCCCCAGTTCTCTGCTGAAAGCTGTGTTAAAAGCCAGACCTTTCTGTTTTGAATCACCCGATGTTATGTATTGAGAGATTTGAGGCTTTAGATTGTCCCTCATTAAGGATCTTTGCGCTCATCCCTCTGCCTGCAGTGCCTGCCCATGTTACGCATAGCTCCGTCTGCAGATAACGAATAATAGTCTGGCCTCCACAAATGGAGGTCTGCCGGGAGTATTCAGATCTGGTTTGTATTCGCTGTCAGCTGAGACCTTTCATCCTCCTTAATACCTTAGCTACACCTACTTTTTGTGGTTCTTGCTATCACCACAAATAGGTGCCTGGCCAAACTGAATAGGTGTCGTCTTGGGACTGTTTTTGAGTGAGCCTTTTGCGCCAATTATTGTTTAGCCTTCGTTCTTGCATCTTAATAATTGAAAAACATTTATTTTCAATAACATGCAGGTGTTGGGTGTTGTTTTACCCTGGAGCATAAACATAATTATTAAAAATAATAACAATAAAAAGATTTTAGATGGCAGAACAGCTTCTCAACATTTTCTGTAGATTTTCTTCACTTGAGAGGGGTGGAAGGCAGGAAGGTGGAAGGCAGATCTGTTTCAACCAACGTTTTCCTTTGTAAAGGGAAATTGAGCAGGGGGTGGGACTGCATAAGCTCCAGGGTCCAATCCAGCCTAAGTTATTCTCTGATTCTATGAAAGGATATATGCTGAAAATAAAATACGTTACGCTCTTAAAGCTAGTAAGTCTAAGACGTCCGTTTATTGGAGTGAATAGCATCGTCTTTCCATAGGACCATGACAAGCTTGTCTTTACAGTGCGATGCTGGTAATACTGAAACACGTGAAATATTTATAGTGTGGGATTCTAAGTTAACCATAGGTCTTCTGGAGCCTGTCTTATGAGGTGTTTCACCACCATATTCACACGTTTTGCTTACTCGGTTTGAACTGAGAGGTATATTTCACAAGTACTTAGCTGTGTAAAATTTTATATATAATATTGTGAAGGTGGGGAGGATTACTTCTCTCAATCATCTTCCCATCAGAAGTTACTAGAACTGGGGCATTAGATTATTTGTGTAAGTCGTCTCCATGCTCTGAAAGAGGTTCTCCATCATTCCTTCAGTCTTGTTGCTTCCCGACGCTTCATCCTTAACATCGCCACTGCAAGCAGAACGTATTAGTCATTCTAAGACAAGACTTGTTTATGCTTGTACCCTAGGGTGACTGCTGAATGTTTTTGTTCTGCCATTGCTCAGTTGTTTGTTAGCGCCTGTTTACAACTAAAACCTTAAGGGATGAATATCCTGTCGTGCTGACTTCTTTCTGTGTGGGGCTGGTGCGGAGTTTTGGGTTTGATGTGAATTGTTACTTTGATCTTTTGGACTTGGATTCTTCCAGGTTGTTAGGGTTCGGTAACAAAACAGCCATCCTCTTATAATGCAGAAATCTGTTCTACTTGGGTGTGAGAATGGGGGCTTTTCCCCCATTATTTGCAGCTACACTAACTCAGGCATTGCTAAAAATCCTGAAAAATTCCCATGAATTTCAACTAAAAAAAACATACTTAAAGGGTGCATTTATCTTGTTTATAGTTAGGGCCTAGCATGTTCTTTTGAAGGAAATCCCCTGACTCTCCTCACTGCTTTGGTATTTAGCATCGTCACGTGTCTCAGAGCACGAGCTAGGTTTCTTTCAGGTGAAACACAACTGGGGATGTGTCCCTAATGCATTCCCTCAGAAAACTCCCCTTCAGTCCATGGACCAGACAAGAACTAGCCCAAAATGAAAATCAATAAGAAACAAACCAACCAGACAAAACCTCTCCCTACCACCCAAAAACCCCCTGAAACATGTATAGTGTTTGTACTACAGGTTCTCAGTACCAGCTGTTTTACTTCACAGATGTGCTCTTATTGCTCCTCTGTATTTGCTAATGAAGATTGACCCAATGTGCTAAATTTCAATAGAAAAATGTAGGTGGGGCTTATTATACCTTTTGCATAAATAGCAGTTCACAATGCCTCTCCAAGCTTCCTTGCCAAATTCACTGTAGTTTCGTCTCATAATCCTGTGTACGACTTCCTATTTGCAGGCCTTTGAATGATATGAAACTAGGCGGGTAAAGCTGTGTTTAAAGGGTACTTTCTGACAGTGGGTGGAGTCATATTAAGAATTAAGTTGAAATTTATTCTGCATTTGACACAAGCTTTTGGGTTGTTGGTTGTTTATTTAAAATATGGGTAAAAATTCTGTAAATATTTCTGGAAAGGGTGCTGATTTAGAAGTGGAATTTAGGCCCCGGGTCCATCACTGATACAGTGGAGCTTCAGTGTCTTCAGCCAGTGTTACGTGTCCTCTCACTTTATTGTTTGGGATATTAGAATGATTAATTCTTTCTAATGGTATCAGGCTGCATTTTAGGTATGAACCACACATGGTTAAAAAACCAGTAAATTTAAGGAGTCTGGCTTTAAGGTTCTGATGTAACTTTTATGAAACAGATGAACTCCCTGTTATTTTTATTTCCCTGCAAGCTTTTTAAACTGGAACTTTCAATCTTTTCTGTACAATGCTACAAATATTCCTCACCTCCCCTACCCCCTCTTCCAGCGAGAGCTGGAAAGGAAAATCTAGAGGCTTAAGTATTATACCAAATATCATAGGATATATGCTGTTCAATCTTTCTACTTACAATCGTTTTTTCTTTAAAAATGGTACTTTTATCTATTGGTCATATGCACATTTGAATACGTTTATTGCAACTTTTATAGGCTAATGTTGGGCTGCTTTTTCCTTTTAAAGTCTTGTCTTGGTGCTCTTGTATTATTTCGTTAATACCGCTCAAACTGCAGAGAACTTGAGACACTTCGGGTAAATTATTGTTCGGAATTAGCTCTTAAAAATTCAGTTAATACATAATGTATCTGTGGAGCATTGCTATGGAATTGATGCTGTTTACTTGTTAATTACTGTAGGCTGCAGCTCACAGTGTTGGCACCGTGACTTGTTTGTTACATGTGATGATGACTTTATAAATGTCAATAAAATCAAGACAAAAACCTCTAGTACAACTGGAAGTAACAACTCAGTATTTTCCTCATTAGTTTTGGCAGCAAAGTAGTCTTACAAAGCAGTATGCAATAAAACACCAGCCAACTGAGTCCCACACTGTGGCTATAATTACATATTTTTGCTTGCTAATCAGTAGAATTTTTCTGTGTACACTATTATACTTTAATGGTTCTGTTGCAACACCAAATTTACTACAATGTTCTCTTGAAGAAAATGGCACATAATGATTTTGTATTTACTACAAGAAGATATTAAACTAAATAATACATAATGATGCTGCACAGATTAACCAGCTCTTTAGTTCTTCTGTTCCTTATCTCTCTTTTAATAGTGTTTTAGGACAAACATAAAGTTATTTGGGAGGGAATTACCAGAATTACCGAACTGGTAAATATAGCCATCTGAGTGGGATGTCTTGTTTCTTACTCGAAAACTATTAGATTGTAACTTTAAGCTGTGCTTAGTACTTTAATTTCCCTTCCCACAACTCACGAAGCATAAGGAGGGTTGCAGCCAGCTTAGATAAGTTCATTAATTACAGGGTTACCTTTCTCTTAGGTTAAAAAAGCTCATGTGGGACTTGATTAAAAAGGCTGTTGGGGTATGGCCCTGTGGAGGGCTGGGTGGTGAACAGCTCGGAGAAGTTCCCCCAGCAGCTTTTGGGTTCGGAGTTTGCCATTAATTTTAAAGATCACTTGCTCTGATCAGGCTTTGTGACCTTCTCCTTGTAGAAATTATTTTTATACAAAGTGTTTACACTTAAAAAAAACCCCAAGTACAGTGGGCAATGTGGAAGGCATTTTTTTTGTCTAATGCTCTTTCTATTATCTTGTTTTATCTCCTGACCTTAAATAAATAAATAAATGCATGCTCAGGAGTTTATATTCCTTTTCTTTTTGATCATGGTATGTAGTCATTAAATTCCACTTGATTGTCATGAATGCATTTGACAATCTTCGGTCAGTGTAATGCTTTTCTATTTACCTTGGAAACAGAACTTTACTGTCTCTGACAATCTGTCCAGGAGTGGAAATGGAAGGTAGAATCTGACGATGGCAGCCTCCCTCCTTTACTCCATATACAGTTAATTATGTGTGAAGGTTGTGCTGATGCCTCTAATATTTTTAGAGATTTGTCAGATTCTGCAATGCCATCTGACATATTAGTGAGAGTAAATAGTTTTTCTTCTTTATTTGATTTGCAGTATGAGTCTGTATCAGGAAACGATACTGTTTTTATAGGGGAAATTGTACTTGGCGTATGTGATATTTTGTGCGTGCTGCTGGAAAACATTTGGTGTTTCAACATTGCTGAATGTTGATTGTGTCCTAGATCTTTTAAGTTATCTTTCGGCAAGCATTTGTCTTAGATGTGTTGCACGTATGATCTGTCATAGCCTCCCAACCAAAGGAAAGAATATTTGAGACTTTTTATGGCTAATTAGTTCTCAGGCTTGTGTTAAAACACTGCCTGAAAGAACCATGTTCATACATCATTTTCCAGTTAATCTAGTGTTTACCTTTTCCTTCCCTTGTATTTATTCCATTTGAATACATTGTAATGTGTTCAATTGGATTTGCCTATTGCAAGGCAATTTTTGTATAATTAATACTGTTAATTAATCTGGCTTGAAACAGCACTCCAAATTGAGAGGATGTTTCTGTGATTGCGGACTGAGAAGTATCTCAACCAAGTTTTCTCCCTTCAGTGGTTCACGATAAAAGTAAATTAGCACGAGTGAAAATGGTCCAGGAAATAAGAAAACCAGCCGCTACTCAGTAATTAATTCCTAGTGTTCCTATAGCCTGTTAAGCCTTACTGCAAGCAAGAGAATATCTCTTTGTTGATACTTAGTCCTATTCCTTTGTATATTCCAGCTGCTGTCCTAATTCAGAGTTCCTACAATCCCTGTGGTTTTTTATGTCCCTTTTGAAGTATGCGCAGATCTGGACATACTTTGCTTCTGTAACTAATCTTTCTTCTGTTACTTTCTTCATCTTCTCTCTCTCGTAAGTAATGCAGAACTTAAACCTGCAGGAAGATTCGCTGCTGTCGCGTAGTCAAGCTGAACCCATATGGGTTAGAGGGGAAGGGAGGAGATGACTCCTGAAAGCAAACAAACAAATTGATTATAAAAAGCGTTTAGAACGTAATATTTGAAATCGTAAGTCATGAAAGGTTTTTCTCAGCAGACCTGCCCATCTTTCTTTTGCAAGATTTTTCAGGGAAGTGGAGCTATTCACCTTGCATCATATATCCCCTTCGTCTGGCTCGGGCTTGGTGCCTTCTCCCAGGTTTTCTCAAAAGCTTGAATGTATACTTTTATTCTAGCAGTGATGCATAGTGTTCTGGTCCTTGGTGCACCCAATAGCTAAAGAGAAACATCACATTCTCCTGTGTCTGGTTTAGTTATATTTAGGTAGAAGTCATACTTCACTACAGAAGCTTTCAGGCTTGAAATCCGCAAACACCTACGGGAGAATGCCTTTGCTTCCAGGTTCTCTGTGAAGAAGAGGTCTTAGATCACATCCCCTTGCATTTCAATGGGGAAAAAGTGGTTAACTTTCAACATTTTTTAGAATTTCTTTTCAATATACCTCTAAAACTCTTAGAAGTGACATGCCAACAGCCTCCTGGGCTGTGAGGATGCACCACAGTTACAAGGCTCCCTTTTACACAGTCATTTTACAATTATTCCTTGGTAGCCTGCTCTGTCTAAATCCTTGACCTGTGCCTGACAACTGCTAGCTGATCATAGTGAATAAATATGTGTAATCACTGTGTGATGACTGCTTAATAACTGTACTCCAAATATGCAAATACCTTTTCTGGAGTAATGCAATTCATCTGCCATGTCTGGCCCATGCACTTAGTATTTTTGAAATGTTTTCAAGTAAAGGAGCACGCCATTGCAGCCTCCTGTCTTTTTGTGCGGAGCCCTAAAGTGCTGAAGCCTTCAGAGAAGGAAAAGATGTATTGCCAAAAACCGAGAGAAAAATAGTTATCAAACAACAGAGAGGAAGTGCTTGTCTGTGTGTGTTGTAAATGGGGGGAAAAAAACCCAAACAAAAAACTTCCTTAAAAATTTCAAAGTAGCTTTGCTATTTTCCTTCTTTTTCTAGGTTGGCAGCATGCTTTTACTCAGAATAATCTGCAGTATTTATTTCCCTGCTAATGGTGCTGTGCACATTACACAGAGGACTACATAAAATTGACAAATCGAAATCCAAATGCTTCTATGTGTCTGAGATGCTCCCTCAAAACGCTCACAAAAAACCCAAGGAAAAAGCATGTCCAGGGTGATACAGATAAGACATCCTGCTCAGGCTTGTGAATTGCCATTGGAAGAATATTCTGTGGCAGGACTTGCAATTTCTTTCTCTGATCTTGACCTCTTCTTTAAGAATTTGTGTTTGGCCATCATGTGAGATGGGCTGCCGGCGCAGATGGGCAGTGAGTCTTACCAGTTTGTCCATTTCTGTGTTCTTTACTTCATTTACATGCAGCATCAGAACATTAGTAAATCATTTTTTTAAATAAAATCTGAGTTTCATTGTCCTTTCAGGTATGTGTTTTATATTTTTAGGTACCTGTTTCTTTACTGTTTCTCAGAGTTTAACTTAATTCTCCCAAACAGTGCAGGAGGAAAAACAGGCTCCATAGTTCTATGTGCTAGACAGAGATTGATATGAAGGTAGTAGCCTAATGTCATCAATAGCTTAATAGCCATCATTGCAAAAGCGAGTTTCAGTGAGATTTCAAAACCAATAAGGTGGATATTTACTGTGAGTTTCTCCTGCGTGTGAGGGAGGAAGCACAAAGGTGCTTGCTCTAAAAAAAGAAACGAGTGAGGGGCTGAAGGCAGTTGGCGTCTTGGTCCAGGTGACGGTGGGCATTGACTTTTCTGTGTGGAATTAGGAAGAAGTGTAAAGCAGAGCCTAATTCACAAAAGGCCGTGAAAGTGGGGAGAAAAAGTTCTGATGTCATCTCCCTAAACACATCATTCAAGTTCAAGGTGGTGCAAAACCCGAAAGGGTAGGTTAAAGCTTAACTAATAGAATTTTATTTGTATCCCTGAACTGGGTGAGTGCAGAGAGTGTAGCTAACCCTCCCAATTTCCTGCCTTTCCAGAGGGACACAGCTATAAATTTTTTCACACGATCTTATTCTTAATCTGGTTCACACACTTTTATTTCTTTAGTAGGCATAAGAAGAGGCTATGATGCATGAAGCTGGATTTCAGAGTTGTTTTCTTGATGAAGAATGCGAGTCCTGTAATAATAGCACACTAACGTGAACGGAAATCCAGCACAAAGTAGGCATCCTAGCGGTGAAATGTAATTAAGACTTTTTGTCCTTCCAATCTTTGTGGTATCCAGCTGGAAGAGAGGTCCTGTGACTGCCCAGGAGGCTGAGGAAAGGATTTTGGAGTCACCAAACCCATTCCTTCAGGGTGATACCCCATTAAAGAAACTTCCAGCTTCTTAATAGTCAGTTTGGGAAGCTGGGGAGCAAATTGAGATGAACGTGAGCTGAGTTTGGTTTAATAGTGTAGAATAGCCTGAAATTTCACCAGACTTCAGCTTATCACTTCCCTTCGCAATTAACAACGTGCATTTCTTCTGCTTGCTGCAGGGAGGTATTTAAGGCTTAGCTGTCTCTGTTCCATCTGTGGAAGACTGTGGTGTGTCAGGTGTCTCAACACTAACACAATTAAAAGGAAGTGAACGGTTCCTTCACGCATACCTTAATGTCAGCATTTTGGACTGGGAAAAACTGGGAAAACACTATTGGAGCCTTTCCTAGTTCTTTTTTTCCTGCCAAAAGTGTGACATTCAGACAGGTTTATCAGACCCGTGTTTCTCTGAGCCCTTATGCTGCTTGAGTGGGCTGACAAATGTGTGAATCCTATTGACATTATAACTCTGTCTACAAAATGGAAGTGGAGCACTCGGAGACTAAGAAAGTTGACGTCCTAAGTGCGAGATAAAACAAACGCTTTCTTTATTGCTTAGTCGTTTATGGAAGTAATTTACCAATCCTCATTGCTAACGTGACAGAACAACTTTTACTTGGCTTTTCATATATTTTTGAGTTTCTGATATCCCAAGATACTTGACTAAAATAAAAAAATCTGCCAAAATTTGTGGGTTTACTATTGTTTTGTGTGTTTGTCAAAGTAAGAATGATTGGTTGTGTGCAATAAATGTAGAACACTTAAAATTTAACAGGTCCATGGGTAAGTGAGCTTTATTTTGAATCATTCTTGCCTTCTTGATTTCCATATGTCTTTTTGCCACTTTATAGCACAGACATCGATTATACTGGATCTTTCAGCTGCTTTTGTTATGCTGGAATGTGAGCAGCATCCAGATTAAGGGCAGCCTTCCCTTAAAACAACCGGTTGGTTTTAAAATTTAATTTCCAACACTTTTCACCATAGCAGGCAATAACTGGTGGGTTTTAGTGCTCAATTTGGAGGATTTCAGCCAAACAATATTCTAAGATACAAGTTTCCTGTGTATGGCTTTACAGTAAGGCTTACACGTGCCGTTGTTATGAGACGGTTTGTTCCTTGCAGTTTGTACTGGAATAATGGTTTTGTTGCATTTTCATTAAACTCACTCTGCAACATAGGTTAGTGGTTGGAACTGGCAGGACCCAGAATTTTAATTCTGGCTGCAATGAGGCCCCTTGTGCAATCTGAAAATGTTGATTCTTAAATAAAGATAGGCACTGTACAGAGAATGTGAATTGACACATTAGGTAAACAGTAGCTTAAGCATCAAGACTTTAAACTCTCAGTTTTGTCTTGATTTAACTCAGGTGTAGGCACTAAGTTTCAGAAAATAAGAGTATTTAAGGAACTAGAAATTTAGATTGTCTGTGGTGAAACGTGAACCTAATTCAGTGAAACAGCCATCTCAAAATGAATAGTTCATCTGTACTTTTGGTTTTAAAAACGGAGAATTCTAAGGCTAAATCAGATCATGCTTTTAAACTCCTTGAGATCTTGGCCAGAAAGTACTGTATAAATGCTAAGTATTTGAAATTAATTATGTTGGAGGCCTATAAACCAGTGCATTGATTAAAAATCATCAGTTCATTAAACTTCCCAATGGCAGAGGCCATCTCAGTAATATAAACTGCTGTTTCTAGCCGCAGCGGCCGACTGGCATCTGTGTTGTCATCTTTTTAAGATCCCCACCTTTGTTCATGAGAGCGGCAGCTGTTGTCTCTTGCTGGGCAGGATTTATTTCCCCTTGACGTCGGTCTCAGAGGCTCAGTTGCAACTTTGGCAGCACTTGATTCCAATGAACTTCCTCGAGGTACTTTACCAGCTTTGCAGAATGAGGTCGTTTCTAGCTGTGAGTTGGGTTTTGGAGGAGGGTGGGAGTGGATGGTGGTTCTGAGGGTGTTTCTCTTGTGGTTTTTTTCCCTTTTTCTCTGGTTTCCACACGTGTCCTTGCAATGAGTGGTTTTGAAAGGTCCACCAGGACTAAAGGCATGTATACCAGAGGTATGCTACAGTCTGGGCAAACCGGCTTCCTCTTGTACATCCCTGGCAATATCTCAGATATAATGATATCTTTCTGTCTTTATTCACTCCTGGCATTTGCCACGTGGAAGAACAGTAACGCTTCATAGATACATCATGCACAGTTAAATTTCTTAAATAAGCAGACCTCCTGAATTTCCTGATGAAAATGAGAAATGAAAATTGGGAAAAGCACCAGAGAACAGGAATTACTATGGAAAAAGAATATATGAATTCTTGAAATATAACGTGATAGAATCAGAGAATCATATCTGCATATGTTGTTTACATTGTAACTTCAAGTTATCCAGACTTGCACACAAGGTCACAAAAGAAGTTTGGGCCGTATTCTTCCCAGGGGAATTTGCATTTTTTTGCTGTGGTGTTTGATTACCTTACCCTTTTTTATTACCATCTGCACCGCAAGACTAGTTTTGCTGAGGTTATTTTTTTTTTTTTTAAGCAGCATCCCGTGATACCCTTAATTCTGTGTTTCCTGTGCTTTTGCTTCATTTGCAATTTTAAGAGATTTTCTATAAGAAATAGATTTATTCTATGTTGTACATCAGTAAATTGGCTAGGTTTTACTATAACTTTAACCCTTTAATTCTGGAGAAGAAATACAGTTGCTTTACAATAAATTGAATTAGAAAAGATCAAATGTTTTAGCATCCTTTAGTGTGCAGTGAGAAAGATGTCGTCAAAGATTTCTATATTTTTGTTAAACACACTGTTGTAGTGCATTTAGTCATTTTGCCTAGGAGTTTTATTGTGATACTTGATTTTGTCCATGTATTTTAAGTAATTATTTTCAGGTGACTTCTTTGTGCAACCAATACCGTTGACTACAGTAGCTTTGAAAAGAGTTTTTTCTTCATTAACAGCTTCAGCTGAATTGTTCGGAGAACAAAGCGCTGTCCCTAGTGGCTTCTAAAACTTACGGATGCATGCAATGAGATCGCTAATATTATTTTTAATGAAAAAATGTTGGAGTAGTACTTTCCATAGCTTTATGCAAGTGTGAACAACTTGAAGCACAGAGCTGAAGCTCAAACTCCTTGAGCTGCTCTTCAGCCCTCAAAATACCGTTCATGTGTGCAGGTCTTCAAACCTAAGAAACCTCTTTCACGGGCTTGTCCAATCAAGCCATGGTGAACCAATAAATATAGAAACCCCATTTGTATGGGGCCTCCACACATGACGACGTAGCGAATAAGGGGATTGTGTTTCAAAAGGCAGTCGACCTGCTTAAATCTTTGCAGTCACCTGAAAGCAAAAGTGTCGTGTGCTTCTTCAAAGCAGTTGTTGTACCTCAAGGTAGATCGTGGGGAACATTAGGCAGCCTGGCAGCCTGCTTGTTGGGAGAGGAATGCAGAGAGAAGAGGAAACATCCTGTGGATATTTGCTACCTCACTGGTGGCCCCAGGCAGGACTCATTTACTATTAATGCTGTCAAAAATCCTTAGAAATAGCTTGGTTTATATGTATGAAACTCCTATCAAGAAGCACAGTACAAATAAGGGTGGTTAGCAGCCCTGTCTTTAGGATCTCCCAAGTGTTACTAGTACATATAAATGCCAATTACTCATCATGCAGACAGGAGATGGGATTTCGTGTCAGTTATGACTGATAGTTTTGTCTGTGGGGTTTTCCCCCATCTTTCCCATAGCTGTGAAATGGCAGGCCATTAGGGTATATAAATGACCCAAAGCAGATATATGTGATTTCCATAAGGCAGCCTGTAGAAAAAAGGCATATTGTGAAGCAGAGTCATAGCTTTGAAGTAAAATGACATTTTTCATTGTTCGGAGAAAACAGTGATAATCCATAATTCCTTATCATGTCACGTGACACAAGTCAGATTTGACCGTAAGGGCCTGGATTTTTCAGTCCGTTTCACGAAGAAATTCCAGGGGAAGAACAGTGGGGTATGGTTTAACGTTTTCCAAATCTGTTTTGAAAAATGCAGATGAGCATCTATATATCAACCTGGTGATACAGATGAAGTATCTGAAACCAATATATCAAAGTTTCTTCACTTTCCTATAAAAGGAATTTGGCAGCATGCCATTATTATCATGTAAATCTCCTCCTCTTTACTACACAACAACAATCTATCTTTGGCCATCATTTTTCCCTTCTGAGGTTGTTGCTGTTATCTGTAATTTCCATAAAGTTTCCATGTTAACAATGCTGACTTCTCTGTACGCTTACATTACTAGTCAGTGCACACTCCCAGAAAACAAAATGTCTCACGGAAATGTTTTGTGCATGCCCATTCCATGTTTTTTTTGAATTAATACAGCTAAGACATGTTTTAGCAGAGGCTGAAGTAGCACATTTAGATTTGCTAATCTACTCTACCTTTGCCAATTCTTTTTCTTTATGTTATGCAGAGTGCTTGTATTTTGCAAGATATTTCACTGCTTGGGTTTTTGCTTTAAGAATTACCAAACTTGTGTTATAGAATGTATACGTTATTGGAAACAGAATGTTTCTAGCATGATTTATTGAGTTATCATATTAAATGGAAAATGTGTATGTAGATCAGAGGTCATCTCTGCTCAAGTGTTTAATAAAGTATGGTAGAAAAAAGAGGTCATTCTGAAAATTGTGGGTGTTGCGGTGATTGGGTTTTGGGGTTTTTTTTGTTGGTGGTTGTCACCATCTTCCTTCATTCGTCTATGTCATCAGTCACTGAAGTGTATCAAATGCTAATGCCTACGTTTGCATCTATGCCTGTCTGGAGTATTCAATCACTTTCTGTTATGCCACCCTTATAAGGGAAGTACGCATGTCTACTTGTTTGGTTTTGGCAGATGTCTTCCATTTTCCTTGTCATATGTGAAAATTGATTGTGATAGAATTGTTTTTCCTCCGTTAAGAATTTAATTTTTTTCAATTATGTTTTCGTCTTCCTGGAGACTGCTTCGTTTATAAAGACTGGCCATGGACCTGTGTGGAATTAGCTCCAGGAAACCAGTGCTAGACCATCTGTATCATAGCTGTGTGGGCATTAAGAGCATCCTTCTTCCATCACGAGAGAGTTTATAGATGGGGAGCTGGGACTGCCTGTGTGTTGGCCGTCACGGCTGATGTGGCACGCCGTATGTTAACGTAACGGGTGTGTTAATACATTGCAGATTTAGAAGTGGTGGATCTCTTCCAAACCAAGTGATTCCATGGTCTCTGCTTCCGCTTCCCTGCCAGGGACAGTGGTTTCTTTTTTTTGTGGGTTCTGTTGTTTGGCTGTGCTCCGAGCTGGACGTGGGTTAATGTGAGTGGAGTTTGGGGGAAAAGAGGTTGGTTTATACAGATGAGTTGGTTGAAGAGGTAGCTGAACAAATCATTGTACAGACACTGCTTAAGGGGGGGGCGCCTACTTGTTAGGGACGAGAAGGGTCTCGCGGGGAAATGACTAATCCACTGCCAAGGGAATAATTGCATGGACATGAGCCCTTGTCTAGTACTCATGAAGTGAAGGAATTCTTCCTCTGTGAAGATTTGTGCTGAAAGTGCTAGTCCTAAGCATCAGCGTTGCTTATGTTAATGTCTCAGGAAATATTAATGTTGGTAAAGATTGTGGTGGCGGTGCTTGTAAAAATATACTTGAGGTTTCAACGCATACTGGTTTACTTATCCTGCTTGGTTTGGAAAAGCATTTAGTAATTAAGTTAAAATAATTAAATCGGATATTATGAACACAGGGTAGATTTCAAGCATTCTTTCTTCCCCTTGGGGTTAAAAAATACTATTCTTGCATTAGCATCTTGGAGTCTGTTGAGCAGAGATTTTGGCTAAGTTAAAACCAAAAGTTCAGCTAAGGTAGAGATAGAAGACTTGTCGTCTTGGCACAGGCAGTGCACAACGAGCTTATGACTGGTGGCTTGGCATCCACATTCTTTTCAATGTGAACATTTTGTCATTGAAAGTGCAACATTACATGCTTCTGTAATTATCTGTCTAATATAAAGTATTTCAAAATAACGTTTTAAAAATAAGTGGCACCGTGTCCAGGATGAGTATGGAGTATTACAAGAAACCGCTTTATCCGATTTTACTGTGTCATCTGAATATTAACGCTGGCATAGAACACTTCAAAAAAGGCAATTGAGTTTTTAACACTTAGTAGAAGGTGGCTTCATTCACTTAAAGATCTTGTCTGCCCCTCCGCTTGGGGATACCTGGCTTCAGGGAAATACTTAATAGCTTGCAAAACCAGCTATGCTCTTAATGAAGAAAAACCAGTCATCGTTTCCATTCCAGCTCCTCGTGGTGAGGGATTTACTTGGTCTCCCTGCGTCCCGGTAGGCAGTGGATGGTTGGTAGGTGCCCCGAGTGCCCAGATCTTACTGTGCTAGCCTGTAGAAAGCTGTGAACGGATTACCTGCATCTCTTGAAAACCCATCTCCACTTGGCTTTTCCAACTTTTTGTGGTTTAATTGCTTCCAAAAAGGCTGTTGGGAACCGCTGTCACTTTGAACTGGTTAAATCTGAAATAAAATATTGAATGATATGCATACAGAATCTTCTTTTCTCATCTCCATAAGTATTTGTTTAGCCTTTATACTTTAGCTTATTTTAGCTTTTTGGAATTGATAGCGTACTTTATATGATGATTATTTCTCGTAGTTGAACTTCATCATTGCTGCTGACTTAGGGTCTTACTGTAGTTAATATGTTCACGCACACAATATTTCCCTTATTTTTTCTTTCCTTTTTTCTTAAACATTTTGCCGTAATTACAATAAATGATTTCTTTGATTGCGTGTTGAGAGGGCAGAAATGCTGTGCCAGCAGCCTTTTTTTATTCTTTGCTGCTGCTAGTATTCTTTTGCTGGCTCCCGAGGGTAATAAGATCTATGCACTCTACTAATTTTCTTGCATACTTAGCTGCAATTGCAGCCTTTAGTAATTATTATTTAATTAACGCCCAAGTATTGCATGAATAATGCAAAATTAAAAAATGTAAAAAAAGAAAAAAGGTCAAAACAAGGTATTTTTTTATATTTCAGATCCATAAGCATTATTTCTTGGAATTTTTGTATAAGGCATTAATGGCATCAAATGATCTGCATAATTGTAGAAGTATCAGAGATGTGTAGCAGAAGAGAGTTTGGTGTGTAGCTGGGACTCAAATTTATTTTCGTAACTTGTAGTGAGAATTTCTTAGAGCATTGAATAAGACCCTTTTTAATACTGAAATTTTAATTCTGCTTTAACTTTTCTAGCTGTTTTCAGTTAGCAGAAGTTGACTAAGTACTATATTTTTTGATAAACGCATTGACTAACGCTGGCAGAAAAGATGTTTGTATGTGTTTGGATATCTACTTATAGATCAGTAGGTCTGCGCTGTGAATGTAAAAATGAGCAGTAGATGTTTGTGCCGGCGTATTTGTCTGAAGGCAACATGGAAGACTGGCTTTTAATAACGCGAAGTTTCTGGGTTTGCTTTTGCAGTGGATGGCTGTATACACAGAGCTGCTGGGCCCTGCTTAGTTGCTGAGTGTCGCAACCTGAGCGGCTGTGAGACTGGACAAGCCAAAATCACCTGTGGATACGACCTACCTGCCAAATGTAAGTCACCCCTTTCTCCGGGTTTTCTTCTTGTTTTAAGCACGTGGAGCTGGTATGCATGCTTTATTTCCCTGTAGCCTAATTCAACAAGGTATTCATTTTACAGACTTAGCAGTGGGACTTAATTAAGCACGTTCTGTAATAATGTCTTCCCCTCAAAGCAATTCAGGCTTTTCTAAACGATTATTTCACCTATGTTATCCGATGAAAACCTAGATGTCTCTAAAATATAAAGCATCTTTCATGTTTATGTTTTGCAAGCTAAAACATATCCTTTCATATGCATAATAAAGGATTGGAAATGCTTTATGAAGTATGAACAAAATACACATTATCATATTTAAGTTCTATGGAGACAATTTTTGGAAATGCTGCATATTTCATATTCATGCAGATTCCTTGATTGTGAGTACTTTGAGAGCCGAGGAGATTAAAGTGATGTATTGTGTTTTCAGCTGCTACGTAGAGCCTGATTGGCAATTACTGTGAAGGCATCTGCCACAGTTTAGCTTTTGACAGAGTGCAGCTCAGCGCGGGAATGTTTTTGCATGTTGAAAGTGGAACTGTCAAAATTCCCATCCTATTCAAAATAGGAAGATGGCTATTCGACCTGATTGCGTAGACGTTGAGCTTGTCTTGCAAAAAACTAACCTGTCGAGAGCACGTTGGTCGGCCCTTCTATTATGTAAGAAGAAAAAGTATGAAATCTCTGCAAGTTAGGATCTTACAGAATAGTATATTAAGATATGATGGTACAAATACCAAGAAAGCATTACATATATAACTACATAACATATGTATATAACTACATACTACATATATAACATACATAAGCATATAACTAGAATTCAAGATCTCTGGTTTTTGTACGCAGTGTTCACTACGAGTGTGGCTCATTCAAGTGTGTTCAGATCTGCTCTCTTAATTTGTTCGACATTTTTTTCATGTAAAATCAAATGCTTACTGCAATAGCAGGTATCTTTTTAGCTCCCTGTAGTCCTTAATGCATTAGGTAAAGGAAAAAATCGTGTTCCCAGTCATTTGTTGTCACCTTTTATGATGAAGATTAGAGCTACCAGTTATTTCCTTGACAGTGATAATTGCTATATGCAGGAAAACTTTGCTGTATCTTATACATAGTTTATCACATGTTAATGGTTATTTGTGAAAGGTTAATTTGACTAGAGGTCAGGGGAATTGTTGAGAAAGATTCAATGTGGTAGTTACGCTAGGTTTGTTCATGGCCAAAATTTTCACCAGATCCCTATAAAACTGATAGGATTGTTTGATAACACATTGTAATTTACTCTACTGGGGATTTTTGATGTTTAATTCTTCCCCTTTAAAAAAAAAAATCTTGGGAGGGACAGAAAAGCTGCTCATCCATAGGTGTGTGATTCTTCCCATGTATTTTAATGAGATAAATTAAATACAAGGTGTGAAGCAACGAGCACTGAACTGTGCTAGAAAGAGAAAGGGTCAGGTCTAAGGCATCGCCTCCCTTTACATTTTATAGCAGTTTAATGTGTCTTGCTTAAGTTAGGTTTGTGGAACGGGCTCCTGTTTGAAGACTACAGGAAAAGTTTTTGGATTATTCTTTATGTACAAATAACAAAACAAACCAATAAGAAAACCTATTATCACTTGCAGTTGGAAATAAAACCTGTAGCCAGACATAGAAAAAAGTCAATATTCTGCCTAATCAATATTCTTAGAAATGGAAATTGCATCAAAGCGACATGTATTTCTATTTGATCATGCATCAACATGAGATGGGGAGAGGATACGTTAACTGACGGGCACAGGGAGGGAAATGTACAATTTGCATGCAGAGGCTGAGAATTAGATACTCTTTATTTCTTAGATTTTTTTTCCCTTAAAATATATTTGTGTTCACCAGCTGTTGTTTTCTTTTACTTTTCCCTTTAGAAGCTTTTGATTGTAGGCTCATTAAATTACTGTACTTTGTAGTCCATTCATCTGAAAGTTACCAAACAATCAAGACTCTGTTTTCGTATTTTAAAAAGCTATAGAGCCACTGGATGTCTTTGTCATTCTGGGTCACTTTGCCATAGCGGTATTACAATTTAACTGTGGAAACTATTTTACATCTGATTTTTCTGACGAGAGCAGCTGTGTGACGGGAGGTCCGCACTTCCCCATCCAGATGTGCTGTGATGCAATTTGGTGTGTCAGCAATTTGTTGAAGGTTATAGGTGAATGGATAACCGCCAGCTTTCACAATCAGTTTGCTTTTCACTTAGCTCTTTGTATACAGGAGACCAACTACAATAATCCATTAGCAGTTTGAGTAGTGCACTGATTATTTTGTTGTCTCTGCTCTTCTCGTGATTGTAGTTGGATGAATAGTGATAGTAAATGTGAAATGTATTTCCTAGCATGATGAATTGTTATTTTTTTTGTTGTTATTTAACAGAATGGTAAAATGTTACAGTTGTATTTGCTACCCCTGGGATTTTCCCATCTCTGGTTCTTGATCCTGAAATGCTTTGCTTGGAAGCAGTTTGCTGAAATCAGCAAAGCTGCTCTGGGATGGAGCAGCCTGCATGTGTGCCATGTGATGCAGGACTTGGGCTTAAGCTGAGGATTCCATGTTAAAGACTGTTTAGTATTCAAAGGTCGTCCAGCATATTGCTTTGTTTTATAGACAACTTGGAGGAAGTTGGAATTAAATTTGGCATTTGAGGGGAAGGTATGCTTCGTTAGGAAGCTGGTAGTTGGTAAATAAAAAACACTCTGGCAATCTTCTTTATGATCTATTGTATTTTTATTGAATACTTTGCTGTATTTACTTAAGTTAAATAAAAACTGGTCTGACAAATGATTTTTTCACAAAGGAAAAATTGAAAAGTAATGTCTGACTGAAAAATACAAAGATTTAGGGTATAGACTAGCTTTCTGTGATTTGTTCTTGTTGCATCTGAGTCAGAGATCAGTTTGTGAAATACACAAGTAACAGTAAATGTTCAGGGAGAGAATACATTAAATAATTCATTTTATTCCTCATCTTTTCATCCTAATAGTTGAACAGACCACGATTAGCATGTCTATAGCCTGGAGATGTTGCTTTATGAACTTTACAAGACATATATTTTTGAACGCCAAAAAATTGTCTGAAAATAGAAGTGAAATCAAATTGAGTTTTCTAATTACTAGTTCATGTAATGTTCAGTACGGTTTTACCCAAGTCAGTGTAATCACCATCTGCCTTCCGTGCTGCAAAAGCCTACACAAAGCCCCCCAAATGCCAACTGAGTTATTTGCTGAATACATAATTTGGTTGACGTCATCTATTGTTGTTTTTCAGCAAACACCTATGCAGGCACCCACGTTTTCATAGCGCTTTGGAGGGCTGGAAAAGGCAGTGGTTTCTACTCTGAAATATTTTCCTTTAATGCTCTCCCAGGCCGGTCATCAATTACTTAACTTCTGTACTTCATATTGTTGTTCCTTTTAAAGAAAAGTTCATTCTAAATATTGTACAACTGGTCTTCAAACATTGAGCAGTACTCTGATACTGTCATGCTTTAAATAACAGATGAACAGTATCTGTTTAAAGCTCTACAAATGCTTGTTTTCTTTCTCATTTGATTAATAGGCTCAGTTGGCTCTACTGGCAGAAAATGGTCTGAATGTAAATTGTGTTTATGGCTAGAAACAGGGGTCCATAACAGCCTCGTGGCTTGTTACCTGCTTGCAAAGGCTCACCATAAAAAAAGACCCTGTCGGAACACATTAAAAAATACAATCCCGTTCTGCAAGGTATTTAACGGGCTTAAAACCAATTGAAGATGTGATGACAACATCTAACACAGGTAACTGCTACCCCGACCGTGGCAGGAAAGGACCCCCAAACTAACTATTTTCTATTGCTAATATGTCTAGTAATAATTTATTTCTTTTTCTGAAAAGTGTTTCATAATAAAACCTCTAAACCTGGGAAAATAAAATCTTATGGCCTCTAATATGGGATAGAGCCAACCATTGGTAAATTAGATCTGAAAGGTGGACTTTCAGTGGTGGTACCTTGCTGGAAATGCTCGGCAGTTTCTAATATGTTGTTTTATGCTCTTAATAAAGATACAGTATTTAGAATAAATTTTTCTGTTTGCTTGATATTTTTACTACTTTAAGCGATACCGTTTAGGAAATACCATATATGGCATAGTCTTCTCGTCCAAAGTCACTGTGTTGATCAATCTGGAGCAATAATGTGAATGTGCTCTCAAAGACAATTCCTGCTGTGAAGTAAGTAGTTAGGAGGAGTGCTAGTGTTAAACGCAGTAGGAGGAATCAGCCTTTAAATTTGTTTAATCAGATTAAAAAGTGGAGATTAAAAAGTAGAGATTAAAAAAGTGTGCTTCTATTATATAGACATAATTTTCTGCATTTAAAAGATTAATATTTTGAGGGTGTTTTTTTTAAAGTAAGGCTGTAAGGTAGGGATTTTAAATCTCTGTATTTGCTTGGAGATTGCTTACAGAGCTGTAATTAAAAGGTTGATTATGCAGAAACAGAACTCCAAAACTCTACTCCAGTACTACAAAACTGATCAGTTGGAAAAATGGGACATAATATTCAAGTGTATTATCGGAATTTCCAGGATTCCACAAAGAACTTTGTTTGCTTACTCACTTTTAAAACCTTGGTTGGTTTAATAATACATGAATTTTGGTTTAAATGATTCTAAGTTTCTGATGTGTGAGAGTCAGAGAGATACTGTCTTCTGTGTGGTTCTTATATGCAGAAGAACATTATCTTTTCACGATTGTTCAGTTTGCTACTTCTCTATTTCTTCTGGAAAGAGGTAAATCTGGGAATTTGAAAGGAAGGCATTAAAAGCGAAGAATGCGTGGCTGAGAGAGGATTGCTTAGAGAAGACTAACTTGGTTATTAGCTCCCTGTTGGTCAAGGTCCTTGATCTTCTCCCACAACTGATTTTAAATATTCAAGTGAAAACAGTTATGCCACCAGATGCATAAATAGGCTGAAATCTGATGAAATTTCAGAGTTAAAAAGCTGCTGATAAGCACAGGATGACAGAATCATTAATATAATTGAAGCTTCATAACTGTTATGATAGTTTTCCAGGAGGGATGTCTTTATACTCTTTGTTTTAGCTGAGTAGCATCACATTGTCAGCATTGTGCCCAAACTGTGTGACACCTACTGGGAAAAATAATTTGGAAGAGCCAGAAAAAGCTATAGCTAGGTATGTCCTGAAACAGCACTGAGCTGCAGCAGCGGTTTGCCATACCTTTTTTGTATTTCTTAAATCTTTATCATTGCTTAAATACTTAAAATTAGGTTTAAAATGAAGCAAAGGAAGTTAATATTAGTCAAAGGTCCAAGACCCCTTGTTCTTGGGTGATGTTTTTGTTGGTTAGTTTTCCCTGAGAAAGGATTTTTTTATGGTTAACAAAACCACTTACTACGTATTTGTGTGTTTTCCTCCTGAGTTGTGTCTACATTTAAAGGTGTTTTTTATAAGCTCCTTTTATGTATTTTATAAGCATTTTCAACATAATCACAATGATGCCTTTATTGTGTTTTAATTTGGTCTAATTGACTCCAGTCATCCTAATGACCTGCTATATTCACCATTAACAACAGCATACATTGCATATGCTGTAAATGTGTTGGAAGCAAAATATTAACAATTACTTTTTTGATCCTACAACCTGCTTAGATTTTAGAGAGGGTTTTATGGTATATTGTAAAGCTTTATGGCTTGTCTTTCCCTTATGTACACACACACACACACACATAGAAAGGGAGAAGTTAGGACTCATGGGGAATAACAGGGAATGCATTTATCAATTTCAGCTAAACAAGTTCAAACATCTAATTCTCTTCCAAGTCTGCTCAGGGTCTGTCATCAGGTTGGGTAGAAAAGGGACAAGTGGTGTAGCTACCAGTTAAAATGTGTGGATATGCATCAGCAAGAATCTTCCATCACCACAGTATATAGTCTTTGTCCTTGGATTCGAGCCTAGCTCGTGTACATTTTTTAATGGATAGATTCTTTAAAATTTAATTTGTGAATGGTCTGGAGAGCGCATTTGTCAGTGCTCTGTGTAGTGTCATGCTGTGGTTAACTTGCGGCATGTACTGCTGGAAATCCTCATTTCACATCAAATTCTTCAGTTAACAAATGTATGCGCTGTGGCTAAAGGAAATGTTTTACCATTGATCCTCACTGCTAAATCTAAATCCTCTTCTTCTCGGCATCACTTGTTTACAATCTGGTCACTGAGCACTGAACTCCAGGACAGGAGTGGGCACAGACAAAATCAAGAGAACGGAACCGTTTGCTCAGTAATTGGGTCCGCCACTGCCTTATGAAGTGCGTATTAATACCGTGTAATGGCGGGCGGTAGAAACTTGATGCCCTGAATTTCCCACCTTAGCCTTATTTCTGTAATTCTGGACATCTGCAGTTTCTGCAAAGGTCTAATTCTGACGCTACTGAGAGCAGTGACAGAAGTGAGTTTGCCGCGTGCTGTGCTGGTGACGGGAGCCCACGCTTTTTGCTACCGCAGTTCCCTGGTGTCAGTGTCCAACGTGCTGGGGTTCACCCTCTGGATACCCCCTTGGTGAAACAGAGAGTGAGTTATAAGGTGTAAACACATTCCTAACGCTTAATTTACGTGTAAGGTGCTATTTAAAATGCCTCCTAATTCGGTGAAAAATAATTTGCACTGGAATATGCCTTCCCACACTGGTGGCGTACAGTCATTCCTCAGACATGTTGGCACTGGAGCAGGGCGTCGTGCCCCTTCAGGCTAATATACTGTATTTCCTTCATACTTGGATATAGTTGGTCCTTTTTACTCAAATAATAATAAAAAAAATAAAAAGTCTAATGCGTAGCAGAAAAAGAAACAGTCAGCTGACAAGGAAGAGGGGTTGTAATAGGTTATAACGGAGATGTTTATGGTCCTTTAACTGCAGCAGTTGCTGCTGCTCCCACTCTGATACGTTCCTTCAGTAGCCAAAGCCTATGCTCAGTACTTGAAAAATTAATCTTTGATGCATGAGATTTTGTCTGCCTGAATTTCGCTTGTCTCATTTTAAATGGTGATAGAAATTGCTTACTTTAGTAAAACACAACATTAACCTCATAGCGTGTTGGCACTTTGTGATTTATACTGGTTTAGTCTCTGAAAAATATGCAGCCTGTCTCCCAAACCGGGATTTAACTTATAAAAGATGTTGGCACAGGCTTGGGGCTTGAATTGGAACACTAACTGCTGATCCCTCATCTTCCTAGGGTAGGAAAAAAGTTTAAAATTGTAGTCTCTTGGAGGTCATTAACTTGATATCATTTCTTCAGATTAATAATAATTATATTATTGTAGCTGGAATGTTTTAAAAAGAGTACAGCCTAATTTTCTTTCTTGCAAGCAAAGTACAGGATTCCCTTTTTGTGCTGAATCTGCATATTCCTCGGCCAAAAATATGGCAAATTATTTGCAAATGGGAATGATCAGATAATAAGTAATAAATAAGGACATAGCTATTTTCATTCTGCTATTTTGAAATAAAGCAAAAGGAAGAATATGGATGTGAAAGGTGCTGTTATTTTTTTTAGTTATCCTTTACTCACCCACAAACCTCGCTGTTTGCTTGAGGTTAAAACTGCTAATTTTTTTAAAATTTTTTCTGAATATTTTGAAAGAATCTTACAGATGAAAAGCAGGTCTGTTTCAAGAGGGGTTCTTTACCTGTAATCTAATTCCTTTAGACCAATCCAAAGTGGAGAGGACGGGAAGGTTATGTAAAATGGTTTTAAAAAGATTTTTGTTTTCACCGAGCGAAGGGATCTTGAGGCTTTTTCACATAAACTAAATGCACAGACAAAAACATGTTTTTTAGGTGAAAACTGAGGTCAAACATTCGAAACATTTCTCTTCAGGAAGAAGACATCAGGTGTGAGACTGCAGGGTGTAAATAATGTTTTAATTGCTGTAGGAAAGAATCTAAATACTGATTAACCAGATAGTTTAAAAAAAATAAAAAAAAAATATTATTTTACATGCTGAAGATGCTGTTTGACTACTGGTGAAAAGATACCATCATCTGGGACGTTTTGCCTTCAAGTATGGGGATCAAAAGCACATGGGTTTTTATTGGTTTTGTGCAGCACTAGAAATTTATGAGAAATTAGTTCCTTGGGTTTTTAGGTTTCTGTTAGCGTCCCCCTTTTCTTAACATTGTGTTCACACTCAGGTTTTTTTTTATAGTTTTGTTTGAAATATTTCATACAAATTGAAGAGGATACATTAGTTTTCATTTTTTTCATTTCTTCTTAGACTTCTCATATTCTTTCCTTTTTTGGTATTTCCGAGCTTTTGATTATGTTTGTGAGGATTCTTGAGTTATCATCAATGATCTTGTACCTTTTTACAAAAAAACCCAAAACCCAAGTGATGGAGAGGATACGTTTACATCACTGTATATCTGTAGCTGTACATCTGTTTATCTATGTGTGTGTTCATGTTTTCTCTGTGCATGCTAGTCAGCGTTGCAGATTATTTACACTGTTGTGTGACTTGTGGATGTTCTACCACTTACTCTCTTCTGGATGGATGGCAGCATCTTTTAGGTTGATTAGCTGATAAGAAAAAATAGGTTCTCAGTGTCACTGATTTTTTTGGCCGCTCTCAGAACACTCGGAGAAGAAATGTTAGTTTTTAGTGATTTCAGCTCAGGGCTCTTAGCATGCTGAATTAGGACTGAAGTTTTGCTGTGGGAATACAGAGGAACTTTGAAAATGCATCATCTACAGGGCACAGCAGTCACTCTGATCTGGGCTTTACACCTTTCTGGATGTCTTTGAGTATTAACAAAAAACCCCAGACTGTGACAAAAAAGACCCAGCGGTACTCCAAGTGACTGATAGTAGTTCTATGACCAGGTTTAGGAGGCAAGTGTATTAATGCAAGATACAGTACTTTTATTGTAAACTTTTTTACCGCTGTTTTTGCCCACATGCTGGTTTGTAGGTGAGTATAATTTGTATAAAATAATGTACACAGTAAGAAGCCAGAAGAAAGTGTTAATTAAACAACTGTCAGCAACTTTGAATTACATCTTCTTACTTACTCTTCCTTAGCTATTTGTCATGCTACAAATCTCTCCTCTGGCTCCTTAGGAAAGTGAGTTATACTGAATTCCCTTTGACCTCAGCCACAGTGGTCTGAATTTTTTATTTTCTACTGATGTGTCAGAGAGACGGACAGAGAAATGTCTGACCATTTTAACGTTTCAGTGTGGCAAAAAGAATGTTTGATACATTACTGCACACTTCTAAGTATGCTTCCTATTTAGCTTTCAATAAAAATAGTTGGTAGCTTTCCAAGGCCTTTCCAGGCTTATAAATAAACAAATACATAAATGAGAAAAGCTTAGCAGCACTGAGAATAACCCCTTTGATATCTAATTATGCATATGTCTGTCTGGATGACATTTATTTTTTTGCAACTTTCTTACTACGCTTTCAGTATAATTTTATACAGTGCTTGCTAGAATTAAAACATGTGGGTCGGTTTTGAGAAGGTAAGAATACAGTAAGAATATTGTTTAACATCTCGTAGCCTGCATGGGCTATAAACAGCAGGTCAGCGAGACTGTAAACTGTTTAAAGTACCCGCGAACACAAAGGAGGAAGCAGTTTTTCATCAAAGCCTTTTGTTTTAATAGCCACGTTAGTAGTTTTTAATTCTCCAGTAGAACTGGGGGAACTCCGTATATGTTTTATGTGAAGCAGAGAGGGGGAAAAACCCCCTGAGACATTGAGAGGTGTCATGGATAGCAAATAATGTCATCATATGCTCTGAAAGCCCACAGTTTTGAAAATCACAATTAATTCAAGTAAAAGATTGCATTTGTGTCAGGTGTAATCCTGTCAGAGGTGTAATCTTGTTTAAAACAACTTTTTTTTCACAAAATGGAGCAGAAACGTTTCCAGGGAAGACTGTTCATTTAAAATTAATTTGTTGTAATACAGCCTTATTCATGGGAAGCTGAAAGTGAAGTTAACGCAAAATTGACTGGGGAGCCATGAATATTGTTGGATTTCTTTCAGTTTAGAGAGTTGAACATAAACAAGAACGCAAAACAAGTAATTTTAAATGACTTGGCAATGAAAGACAACTTCAGAAAATGAGTGTTGGCTTTGAACAATTGGCTAGAACTTGAGAATAAAACTGCATCCCCATGACAGCCAGGATCCCCTTATTGCGTGGTTTTTGAAGGGCATAAAAACTCCCATTCTCTTGTGATTTGTTGTTAAAGAATATTTATTACCTGTCTTTCTTAGGGACTGCCTGTAAATGGAGACTGCGTTCGACGTAAAAATTAGTTTTAGCCAAGACTGATGTTTCTGTCCAGATTACAAAAGAAACAAAACAAAAGGCCTCCCCCTCCACCCACCCAAACAACAAAAATACCTTGTTGGGTTAAAATTTTTGCGGGGGTTACGGTTAAAACGCTTCTGGTATTGTCCTAGTGAGGACTAGCTCATGCTCCTGAGTTGAATTAGCTGGTGGCACTGCCACTGCTTTGGTCTTTCTTGGATTTGCTGCTTTTGGTGAGGGAAGGGACTAATCTGACACCCCAAATTGGGATGTGAAAGAAAATCTAAATTATGTTTGATCAACTGGAATGCCACTGCGTTAGCACGGGAATAATTAGGGTAGTAGTAAAGAAAACTGGGATACAGGTTTTCCCCATGCGGAATTCAAAGGTGTCAGAGAAGAGGCAGAAGATCCGTGTCAGAAGTCTGTGAATCTTACAGATATTTGGATGTCCTGTTGCAGCTACAGATCCACAAGTTCTCTTTCTTTATGGAACTTTAATTATGCAATTGGGGTATCTGGGTTGTTCTACTTTTAAAAAGATATAAATATGCAAGTGTCTAGGTTCCCCAGACACTTTTTGTCAAATTAATGTGATTTGTAACACTTCAAGATCTCTATAAAAACAGTAAGATTTCATTTTCTTTTTCCCCCTGTCTTTTTGTTGCTGGTTTTAGACAATGCTTTATTTAGCTTTTCCACCAGATTGTTTTATCAAAAAGAGCCATTAGTTCATGGGTCAGAGAACCTCTTGTGTTCATAGATAGAGGGTGAGGCTGAAAATGAGAGAGGACTTTTTGGGCCTCTTTTATTTTTTTAAAAAAAATCCTAATATTTTAGGGGCACAGTGACTATGAATAAGAGATCAGGGCAGCACAAATGAATAAATCCCCTCTATGGCAGACACAGCATGTTCTGAAAGGAAAACCTCCAAGGTGGAACAAGTTCTCACTTCATATACCAAGAGCCTGGGGACTTTGGCCTTTCTCAAACGTGTGTGGTGTGTTCCTGTGGCATATGAAGAAATGGAAGCATGTAGAGCTCCTTCCACTGCTGTTGCTGTCCTTCTCCCAGACAGCTCAGAGCTGGGCTCATGCCTGCAGGGAGGCACTTTCAGCACCTATTTAAAAACAAAAAATAAAACTCCCCGGTGTGTAACCCACATTAGACAGGTTAAGTCGGCATGACAGCAATGGGAAAGAGGAAGTTTCCATATCTGACTTAGGCTGACTGTCTTTTAATAGGAGAGGAACATAGTTTTTTCAGGTTTTGGGGATATTCTGTGCTTAAAGATTCTTTGAATTAATTCCAACTGTGGACATGAATTTTGTACCGGAGTAACTTACCCACGGAGAACCAAACTGAGGGTATCGGTGCATTTCAAGTAATCCATTGAACCAGCATCAGTTGATACTAATTTTCTGACGCTGCTATTCGGTGGCGGATTTGAAGGAAACGTGTATAAGCCAATGGCTCTGAAACCCATTATCTAATCTAGTTCCTCATGAGAATCCTGTTTTATTAAATAAATGGAGATTTGTATTAGACGCAGGTGTGGAAAGTCATTGTCTTGCGTTTTTGCAGCAGCCTGCCAGTGTGAGCAGCCTGAGATTTCTGTGTATCGCTGCAAAGTGAATGAATTGTTCCCTGATCTGCCCCGTCTTTTAGGAGGTGAATTCAGTGGCTTTAAAATGGGGAAAGCTTCGGGCAGAGCCATTGCACTGAGCCCTTCTCTGAGGTGAACGCCTCCAAGCTGGTCACACCTCGGACTGCCATTTTTGGCCATGGGTGCAGTACACATGTTTTTTCTCTGCTCACACTTCCCTCACTTTTCCACATTCTCCAACCAGCCAAACATATCTCCCAGCCTACGGCAGAGGAATTCAATGTGTTTCTTTGGTACTGGGCCTTGCATTTAACTATTAGCTCCAGGCTAGCCTTAATACAAACCAGTGCTTATGCTCATTTGGGTTATTGTGTATTTTATTGGAGAAATTGTAAGGGAGATGTACTGTTGATGTTTGGAAAACAGTCTATTTACCTACCAGTGTTTTAAAAAATAAAAGCACCCCTATTGGCTTTTCAACAGCAGGAGCTGTGATTTGGCTCCAAGCCCAGCATCCATTATATCTTGCACCTTTAGCCTCCAAATTGATAAAATGGCAGGCGTACAATTAACAGATTTAACTACAGTGTCTCTTATCTAAATGCTGTGCCTGGCAAGTATATTATCTCTCCCTTACCCTTGCATTTTTCTGCTTCTTCAAACTTTCCCCCCTCTTTCCACCACTTTCTTGGGCAGTCACTTGTAGTGGTGATCTCTCCACATTGTTACTGTGTCTCTTCATAGACTGGCAGAGTATCCTTGATAAGTTCAGTGTTTTCCCAACCGTCTCTCACCCTTTCTCAGATGTCATTCCTTCTCCATTCATTGTCCAACTTGCTTCTGTTTGATGTGAACTCTTTTTTTTGATTTTTTGATTTTCATGTTTACCCTCTATTTCTTCCTTCTACCTAATGAAAGGAACACTTCCTCTTAGTACAAAGTTGGGTCTAAAACTTGGGTTTCATTAAAGCCAGACTAGTTCGAATTAAGGCTTAGGGTTCCTTCCTACTAGAAACTCAGAGAGACATCTGAGCTTGGGGTATAGGGAGGTGGAAATGCTGTTGTCCCAGAAGCAAAGCAGTCATCTTTCATCAGGTATCTGTGCAGTTAGGCTCAAGCATTTCCAGTTGATCTGGAAATATTTTTTTCTCATCTCAAACAATATGTTAATTCAGACCGTAGTTAATTCACAGTACAAGTTCAATAACTAAAGATACTTTATTTTTCATCTCGGTTATGCACCCTGTTTTGATGTATACATTAAAAAGATGATTGACATTTCTTTTCACTGCATGAGGTGTGATCTGTGCAGTGCTCTCTTCTGTACACACAGGGAATACCCCTTCATTTTTAATAATCACAACTGTTGAAACATTGCTTGTATATCATTGATCAAACCATACACATCTTAAAATTTATTCCCTCTGCTCCCTTCCTATCAGATGTTGAGAAATGGTTGATTGCAATTTCTCCAAGTTGCAAGAACTAGTCTAAGCTTGCCTTCTGATCAAATAAAGTCTTAAGACATAATGCTTTATAATAGGCCAGGCTCTACGATTAAACACAGGGAGTTTTAACTTGTGAATACTTGACCAAATAAATGCCATAATCAACAGGAATAGATGGCATGTGATGATTTGCTGGGTGTGAAAATCCTCCTTTATTAAGGCATTTGTTACTTACTTTCATGACATGAATCTCATGTGATCAGTCTCATAATATGCATAGTATCAATAAAATGATCTGTTTTTTTTTTTTTAAAGAAACTGCGGCTTTTCGGATGGTTGTGGTTTGGGTCTTCATGGAGAATTATGCATTGAACTGGTGGGCTGAACAAATACTTCTCTACTTTGCCTACTGTAACATCACTCACGACTAGTTATCCTATTAAAAGTGTCTTGAGACTTTGTAAAAGTCATGCTTTTCTCCCTTTTTAAGTCATCGTTGTTTTTGAAAGCTAGAGAAACTTCTTTGTTTCTTAGCTTTTGGTCTGAAACAGCGTGCATTTCTTCAGTCTTTAAAATGCGACGTTCCTGTGTAACCAAGGATTGTGAGATCCTTTCTTTTGTAGGTTTATGTTTGAAGGTATTCATCTGAGGGTAATTCCAAGTAAAAAGAAAGTCTCTTGTGGCACAGTGGATGTCTGCAGGTGTTCTAATCTCCTGCTATATCACTGTCTGGGAGATTTCACCTTCATGTTTAGGGAGTTCATTCGGGCTAATCAGGATTGGCAACTCTGTGCAAATGAGATTTTAAATGAGGCTTGAAAGTGGAATTTATTTTAAAGAAAATATTGGGATTAAAGAGACTGTGATATATTTATCATTCTATTTTCCCCTTCCAGCTGAACACTCTTAACATCTTCGTATTTTATTATATTGAAATTTTTAAAAAATTAAAAGAAATTGAGTGAATCATTAATGCATCCCACTGTTGGTTTTTTCCCTTGAATATCGGTTGTACTTAATGCATTCAGAATGTAATTGTAACGTATGGAGAACTCAATCTTAACTAACAAGCTGAGAAAAAGACGAGTAGATCAGTTTTCTGTCTTCATTTTGAAGTGTTTTCTTGAGAACGGTTTTCCAAGGGAAGAAGGTTAAATGATGGGTACCATTTAGGTAGCTCTTTTTTTAAGAGCAGCAAGAGATGTTATTAAATGCTGCTTCCCCCTGAAGTCCTTGCTAAAATCAGTGAAGTTGGCTTGAAAACTGACAGCGCTTTGCCCTTCATGAGCTTATCTTTATGTTTCTTAAGACTTGTGGAATTTACTAAATCCTTTAAGGAATAAATGGGATATACTTCATATGTACAGATTTTTATCTATTTCCTTTTCTTTTATTAACATTACATCAGCGTGCAAGGTCAGTGAATTAGGCATGGGCTTTCACTGTTACTGCACCACGCTGGCAGTGCTGCTCTGTTCTCACAAGCGCTCGCTCCCAGTTCTCTTTCTTCAAGTTTCTACTTGACTAACGAAACGTTCGCATTGCTTTTTTGCCCAGTTCCTAACAATTCCCTGAGGAGCTGTTTTCACTTTCTGTAGAGCATTTACATTTTATCTCTGTAAGAGAGGAGTTTTGGCATCCATTCTTTTTTCTACCCTAATGGAATTGATTTTGGAGTTACCTACGCAGCCATTCCTACATTCCTGCATAAGTATAAACCTTCAAAATACATGGAGCAATGACCTTTACATATCAGAAGATTAACTAAACTGGAGAACAGTAAAACTTAGTGAAGCAGGAAACTTCAAATGATGTGGAATGATTTTTGAAGCTTATGTCAGTTTTGTTAGAGCTTTAATTCTACCTTCCTATACTTTTCAGATTACTTGACAATAGTGAGCAAATAGTAGGGTGTACTATTTCTACTTAGAGAAAGGAACGGAACCATTTAAAAAATAAAAACAGTGTCTTGCTTGAGAGGAATGGTGAGACCAAGAAATTTCAGTTTGCCCTCTGTTAAAGATGTCATTTTAGCAACCTGAACAAAGTGATGGTGGAAAATTTTTGCTTGGAAAGCTTTATTGAGAGCTTGATGTAGTTTGCAGGTTTTCTTGTGGCGTTTAAAAGCAATTGCTTAGATTGTGGCAGCGACACAATCCTTAGGTATGCACGCACAAATTGGTTTTCTTTCTCTGGCTCGTGCCGTTCATGTTAAGATAGTGGTTGTATTGCGATACGGCGGATAGCACTATCGTTGTATGTGTTCAGATAGCATACGGTCGTGCTCTTCAAATAAGGGAAAACTTAAGAAAAGGAATTTTTCAAATACGTAAATGAGCACAGATCTTTCTGGAAGATAGCAATTTCTACGGTTCAAATAACTTTCCAAATTGTTTTTTTCCATCATTTTTTTTCTGGGCTTACCCCAACGTGGTTGATGTGTGTAATTCCCAAATGATGGAAAGAATAACATTCTGGAATGAAATGCCCTCCTTTTGGACAAAAGAAACACAAAGCTGGAATGCTGGAATTAAGGCTGGAAGAGTTGTAAAGAAAGACACTTTAAGAGATGCATATTTTTGAAGGTATTAATTCTTTAAAGCTTGAGCTGTCACATTTAAGACTGCTTCCTATAGTAGAATATCGGAAGTTACCAATTCAGATTGTCAACACAGAGCAAACAGTCAAAGTAAATTAAAATTGCCTTATGTGAATCGTCCTGAGGAATTTGAAGGGAAGTAGTGTTATTGAGATATGTTATTTTCCCAGCAGGGAAAGCAAACTTGCCTTCCCAAGACTTATCTGTCACTTCCTAAATACCTTGTTCAAAACCATGCATATATTTTCATTTGTTTGTGATAGGCATAGAAGTGGGAAATCCCCATTCATGCCGACTGCTCTCAACACGGTATCTAACAAGGTTGACAGGTCTTGTAATTTGTTTGCTGCTTCTATTCTTTCGTTTCTTTTTCTTCAATTCACAAAAGAGCCATATTCCAACTCCTGTCACTTTTTGTGTGTTAAATTCACTTCAAGTGAACCTACATTTAAATCTCAAATCTTCTGCTCTGAATTAGAAGGTGGCTGCACTTACATGAATAGATCTTAAGGATGAAAATAATAAGCTTCAGTAGCTTAACATTTTATTGCCTAAATCTGTTACTACATATTAATTCTGAGCACTCCAGTGCTGATTTAAGATCTTACTAGACGCCTTTTCAGAGAGATTGCAGAATGAGTGTGTGGGTACTAGGCACGTGGGAAAATCTGGCCACTAAATCATTCTTTAGATTAAAAAAAAAAAAAAAAAAAAGGCTCTGTGGAGCCTAAAGAGTATTGCTTAAAAGGTGCCCTGGGTTGAAAATTCAGTCCAGCAATCCATGATTGCTGCAAGCATCAAAATGCCTTAAAGTTTGCAGCTGCTTAATGTGGTGCATTGCTTGATGGAAGATACTGCTGTCAGACCTCCAAGTATACATGTTCATTGCCTGGGAGTGTCATCCTAGCCATAGAAACTTTAATTAAGGGCTTAAAGCATTACATTGCAGGGTAAGAGGGGGCAGAGAAGAAGAGAAATTGAGAACTTTGACCAAATGTAGAATTTAGGCCAAAAAATTGCCTCTTAGCTCCATGCCATTTTCAGTGTTAAAATTTAGTGATGTGTAAAAGGGAGAGGAATAATTGAGTGATGAGTTGCTGCATGAAGATTTCAAGGATGAGTTTGTGCTCTGTGGCTCTGTGTGAAGAGTTTTCGTACTACGTGGTTGTTTCATAAACTGAGAAGTGGTTGGAAATGTGGGTATATTGAAGCTTAGTGCAGTAAGCTATCATTAAATGATGAAGATCGTTTGCCCTGTGTAACACTTCTCTGCCTGTGGTGGTTTTCTGAACACGGAATCCTGTAAGGCTCTGGGTACCTCTAGAGCACTGCTAAAAATCTCAACTTGCCTTACAGGTTCCTGGCACTTTTCAGGAGTGGATGGAGGAAGAATGTACCAAACTTGTTGGGACAGAGCAGTCTATGAGTGCATGGAAAAAATTCTTCCACCAGTACCATGACTGGAGATAGGGTGTGTCCCACGAAGTTTGCGATGGGAAAGATTGTTTCCCGGAGGCGATCGTCGTCCTCGCGCTGCTGCCAGAGTGAGCTCAGAGGCGTGCGTAGGAGGAGACCCATTCATTATGTCTCCGGTCTGTTGGCGGAGCCGGCTTCCGTGAGTGGCTGTAGGGAACTGCCGTGGGGTTGTGCTCCTTTAATCTGCTCCCTCTGCCCTGTGGTACGCATCCTTTGCGTTTGACATCATGCTGTACTGCTTGGCCTTTCAAGGAGAGGAGCGAGGTAGTCTTCCGGTCTTCCTTACGCCCCATTTCAATGGGAATAATGGAATAATCCAGTATTTTAAATATTGGAAAGGATTTAGGTCCATTTCTGCATTCATTCTGAATTTCCTTATTTGTGATTCTTCAAGGTTAAAAATAAATAAATTGGAAGGTACGTATTTCCCCAGCAGGTCATTAGTAAGCAAATAGTGAACTTTTATCTTCTAATTTATATTGTTAGTAGTTCAAACTTGCCGACGTTTGCCTTATTGCTTGTTTCCATGTTTAATGGCTGAGCTAAAGGTTAAAAAAATGGGTTGCTTCATCATTCTTTCAGCATTTGGGGGAAGTTAGTCCAGCTTTAAGGTTTCTGTACCAACGTGCTGCAGCTCTGAGCTGCATGATTGGCTTCTAACCAAGGGCTTTGTGAAGCATGGAGGATCATGGTGTACTGGAGATAACAAAGCACACCTGATTATAACATTGCCCTTTCTTTCCCTTTTATGCTTTCACAGAGCAGAGGAATTTTTTCCCGAGTGTTTATTGAGGGAATTAGTGATTAACTTCCAGAAAATAAAATTATTTTCTTGAAAAACGTAAGTGCTTAAACCTAATACTGAAGCAGCAGGTGAAAAATAACCGTGAAGCTGGTTTTAATGCGGGAAGTGGAGAATGCATAATTGAAACAGTATGATGATGAAAAGGCATTATGTGAAGCCGTCAGAAGTCATTATAATACACTAATTAACACATTTTGCACTCTTAGCGTATGCTGTTGTATGCTAATATTTCTTCCTCTTTTGCCTTTTGTATTCCTTAGCCTTTTCTGAAGGTATTTGAAGGCAGGCAGTGGTATTTCCCGTATTTTGCTGTTTGAAGTATTTCTGTTAGGAACCTGTCACCTGCAAAGTATGGATTTTCCTCTTGATAGCAATTTAATGTGTATGCTTGGGCTTTAGTTTTGTTTTTCTAATGTCTAGAAGAAAACATAGATTATATTTCAACCTAGGTAGAGAATGTCAGATTGTAAAGGGAAACCTTTAGTCTGTGTGTGTGACTGATACCTTCCTCTGCTTGCAGCTTATCTACCTTACGTTGTGCGTCTTTCTGGAGAAAGCCTCCTTTTGAACATAACACATGTAAACAACCCAGTAGATCTTTGTATCTCACAGGACTTCTGGAAACGGTTCAGCATGAAATCACCCTGCTTAAAATGCCATCATAGGGTTTATGCACCACCTGAGGAAATAACAGCTTAAATGATACGCAGGGCAGGAATTAGTTCCATGTATCAATTTCATCCATCACACTGAATTTAGCTAGTAACACGTTAGAATATTTACCGCGATCTTCACAAACTTGTAATTGAATCTTGCCAGTGCCGCTCTTCTATTGTCCCTAGCGGGGCTACATACTGTGTAGTTTAAGGTTCACTACAACTTTTCAGTACCTTTCCAGGCTCCAAAATACAGAAAGCAGGGCATAAGCTGCTGTTCAGCTTTTCCTGATGGGATCCATGCTTTGCAAGGCTCAATCGATGAGCCCTCCATCCCTAGGTGTCCCAACTGATTTAAAGCACTGACAGGGCTTCCCTCTGCTCAGATATGTTTAGCCATCTGAGTCAACCTTGCCTCAGTTGATATTTTCTGAATCGAAGAACCAAAAATTGAAGGTGAAAGTAGAGAAAGTACCATGTGTTGAAGTAAATCTTGGAAGAGAAGAAACAGGGTGAAATCAGACTCCTGTTTGTCTCCCTGGCGATGGATTTGAGATGGGAGCAGTTCTTTCATTCCCAAAGTATTCAGAGCAATTCAGCTTTTTTCTGAGGCCAAACATGGACAAGTCTAGTACAGCAGGGCCAAAAGCTCTCCACAGAAGATTCTGTTTATGGAAACCATTGTGCAATCCATGACTGCCACGGCTTTTCTTATGCCAGTGTGCATGCCCCCATGCATATCCCTGCTGAAAATACCATTTACAGTTACTGCCTTAGGCATGTCTCAGCTGTAGTGAACATGTATAATTTCTATCATAATATTATGTGGTAACTATTGGCAAGCTGTTCACTCCATGATGGAAGTCAACTTAGATTAATTACTTTTTGATGTTAGGAAACGGCAGCTTTGAGAGGTACAAGCTGTCCCATGTGCTTCAGAGGCAAGTTACCATCACGTTTAGGCTGGTTCCTGCTGTAACTCACCCCCGTGGACGATCCCAGAACATACGAGCTGATGGGAGGATGCTGCTTGGGGCAGGGAGTGGATACCAGGCAGGGAACAAGGTCTGGGCTGTGAAGGGGTAGCCTGGGGGGAGTCAATTCCACTTAGGGGCACTGCTGGAAGGGTGGTTTTTCTATGGGCTGTGGTTGCCGTAATCTAGTCCTGAACTTTGACCCCAATTGTGAAATCGCATTTCCTCCTCCTTACGTTTTTGCGTAATCACGTGAGAAATCACTAGATATGCATCAGTCCTAGTGCTGCTTTGGGACTTCATAATTTCCCAAGATCTTGGGGATAAGGTGGAACCTTCTAGCTGGGATCCTGTTCTTCACTGAGTTTGGCAAAATATGTTTTACATCGGTGAAATTTTGCAAGAGCACAAAGGAGCAAGTGTTGGCTGTTTGTGAAGAGCCGTTCTGAAACCCAAGCCTTTTGTTCCATGAAAGCAACACATGAAGAACACTATCAGAAGAGTCCTTTGGGTTTGGTATTTAAGGTTGTGTCTTCACAATAGCTTTTACCTAGATTTGCTCTCTCAGTTTACAGAATTACTTGAGTGGTCAGAGAAGTGCAAAAAAATACTTAGATCCTCATTCCCTCCTTCGATGTGATTTCTGTAGGGAGACATTTCTGCAATTTTTATTTGGAAGCTCTTTGGTGCTCTGAGTAACACACGTAAATCTGAATTAGACCTGTAAATTATAACTGTGTTGGAAGGTTTATCTGTTAAAGTGAACATCTGTTTGATTTGCTCAAGTTTCTTTTTAATACAAGATTGATTTCCGTGTTTGTCATTTTAGATCGATTGATTTGCTTTTCTCTTCAAGACTTGCTGCTCAGTTATTATTGGCAGCTCTGGAACACTTTCAGATCCGCTCAGAAAACTGAACATTCATCAAGGGTCATTTTCCATAGCAGCTGATACAGGGCATCCTATCAGTTATTTCCTACTTTAATGAGTATTTGAGGCAGAAAATAATGGGATTTACCTGGGCAAACCTAATTCCTTTTGCTCTTGCTTCCTAGATGTACAGTACATTTACTACTACTACAACAAACTTGGGATATGTTCAAATAAGAAACTGATAAAAAGGACATTAATATTAAATCTCTGAGATGAAACTTGAAGGTATATAGTGCGCTTCCTGATGATAGGCTGACTTCTTGAATGTCCTTTAAGTACAAGAATTAGTTTTTTTCCTGGTCAGACTGTGCTAGCCACTTGGAAAGATGATTTATTCCTTCCTCTTTTTTTTTTTTTTTTTGGTAGAAAAGAAACTACTTAACACTAACACTAGAACAAGATTTGCACTTATATAACAAATCTATTAGGCAGTCAAAAAGAGATTTCTAAGTCATACTCTCCATTACTTTCACTAGCACTGTCAGATATTTATAGTAAAAGCAATTATGTTTGGGGGGGTGGTGGTGATGGGGACAGACAGGATGGAAAGCGGTTATAAAATGCCATTTCTCACAAATGGTAGATGTCAAACCAAATGTAAAATCTAAAGGTGCCATGTATGTTCTCAGAACCTTTGTTTGGAAGACATGAGTTTTACTGACAGCCTATGACAGGAAGCTTACAATTTTCAGGGTGGGCTGAAATGTGTCTGAAACTGATGGCAGTCAATCTCAGCCATTCACATCTCTGGTTTTCACGTTTTGATGCAGCTAGAATGAGATGAAAGAAGCACTAAAGAAGCACAAACGAAGTAATTGGAACCTAATCACGCTTAATTATTAGGCATGTGTTTAATTTTAGGCGTATAAATAGGCCTGCTGAAGGGAAAAGGACATATTCTTTTCATTGCCTAATACGACTTTTAAAAATGTATGCTTTTCAAGTAGTTGGATGTTTTTGATATTTTTACAGAAGAATCCTTACAGTCATCCAGTTACACGGGATTTTTTTTTTTGTTAAATGGGATTTAACTCTTTGTTTTGTTTCCCTGAAAATAAATAATCTGACACTAGCATTAGCAAAATTGAAAATGTAGCCACGTTTCTTTACCTTACCTAAGGTTTATGTCCAGGTGTCTAACTGCTTGCTCTCCCCTTTTTATTTACGTGCAAACTTGCAGTCTGCCGTCTTTTGTTGCTGTCTTCTAAAGTCATCTTGTCTTCATTAAATAAGAAAGGTTAAGATATCTTCAATTGTAATGCTCCCCCTCCCCATTTTTCTTCCAGAAGTGTTGTTTCTTCTGCTTTAAATCCTTGCTATGGCAAAAATCCTGTGCCTGGGCAGCATGACTAGCGTACAGCCTGATCCTGCAAAGCTGCCTGTAGAAAGACCAGCAGTGGTTATTGCTGGTGCTGTCAACTACTCGAAGTAAACAGCGTTAAAAATGAAGCATGCACAGGTTCCAGAGGCAGAGCTGCCAGTGGATGGCCACCTCCGTCAACTCCTGTTTTTTTAAAAATAAGCAAAATGTTTTGCTTTTGGGTTTCTGCTGAATTGGGTTTGTCAGCTCGTCCAGCCCTTGGCTTGCGTGGGAGGCCAGTTAAGAGTGGCCCACAGAGGGAAGTGGGTCCTACGGAGGCACGGTGGCTGCCTTTTCGGCTGGCACGCGCTGGTTTGAAGGAGGCAGTTCAAGAGCTAATGTCCTGAGTTCCCGCAGTTTAAGCTCAGCAACCAAGGTCCTTGTGACAGCATCTGTAACAGCATCCCTTCCGCACAGCTTACGTGTAGTCATCCATCACTCTGCACAGGAAGGACTCCGCTGTGCCTGCCGAGATGCTGAGAATGTGCAAGATACTGATAACACCCGTATAGTTTATTACTTCTACCTGCCATCTCCAGGAAGTGTTTTTCCTAATCTGTGCGCTCTTCATGACTGTCCAGTTAGTCTTTTGGCTAATCTCTTGGTCTCTGTGTGTGCATTAAGTGCTGGAGTTTTCCTTGTTTAAACAAACGTATTGGACTGTGTTGCTTTCTTGAAAGGCTGTGTGTGGTGTTTGGCCGTATGCTGTTTGTATCTTTAAGAGTGTAATGCCATCATCATTCATGCGCCCTCTGTGCTGGTCCCCGTGCGAACGCTGCGCAAAGCACACGGCCGCACTAATCCGAGGAGGGTGCAGGAGGACCCCGGGCTGACACCCAGCTCGGCCGCGCTGCTCCGGGGTTTCGCTTTGTCGGTTTATCTGCGTGATGCCAGTGGCAGGAGATTTAACAACTCGTTTCTGCATTTCGTGCGTTTGTCTCTTTCATACTTTTTTTTCCCCTGCTGCAGAAGGGAGCATATGTTCCTCACTGCTTGCATTAATGAGTCTTTGATGCCATTGCTAAATGTAGCAGGTGGGGAAAACTTATTTTGTTAATGATTACGCACAGTAGTATTCATTTCTCATTTCAAGAGGACCTGTTGATATATTAATATACTATTTTTTTTTTCCTTCAAGCTGGATGCTCAATTTTGCCCAAGTGCAATCGCTTTTGTGGCACTAGATATTTGAAGCACATAGAGAAGTTTTTGTTTCTGTGTTTCTGGTACAGGTAGAACTTTTACATGAGTGCATCTTTCTGCTTAGAATGCCCACATCAGAGTTAGATTACACAATTACATCAGCAAGAAGATGTACCTTCACATTGTCACAGGAAAAGATACTTAAACAACAAAGAACTGTATTTTTTGTCATCAGGGGTAAGAGTTTTAAATGTCTTTCTGTCTACCTGGTACTAACTGGATGGTATTTTCCATGGATGCTCCTGCAGAATGTATTATTAGAGAAGTGTATTGCATATGAATTTAGACTTAGATCTACTTTTTACCTCTAGAGATGTATAGTGTAAGTTTTCACTTCTGAAAGATCATCTGTGCTGACATTCTCATTTTTAACTCATTAGGAGCCCCTGTAGCAGAGAGGCTGAAGTATGCTTTGCGGTCCTGAATTTATGTATCACTGGGGTAACAGTAGAAGCTTGAAAGCTCCAGAGGACTGAGTTTCAAAGAACATGGCAAGCCAAAAGGTTGCCTAAAATCATATGTTCCTGCACCTCACCCCGTCACCCCAGTCGCTTTCAATTGTTCATAGTCATATGCTTTTCAGTCGTGTTCAATAGCAGGTTTGCAGACCTTTGACATCTCTATTTAAAAATGAACTGACAGCTTTCCAACAACAGCTGGTAAAGGGCACTTTCAGCTGTTCATTATGAAATGGATTAAAAAAGCACATGGTTTCTTATTTCATAGTTTGTCACTAAGTTCAAACTAATATTTACTGATTTTTTTTTTGTTTCTGCTTGACATTGATTTAGCTTGTATATAATATGTGCTTTTTACTTCACTAAACATTTCCTTACGTGGGAAGTGTGAAACCAACAGTCTTGGCATGGTATTTTGGCGTTGTGAGTAAATTTTATAGTTGGTTGAATTGCTTTTAAATGTTAGCTATGTTAATTTCCTCAGATGCTGCATCTTTGGGTTTTTTTATACAATTCAAAGACACCATGCAGTTGATTGCAATTTGAATTGTTTTTGCAATTTAAGCATAGCAAATTAAAATCTAACTTGGGGCGTCCCATTGAAATACTGTAGCAATTATTGGTAATTTTTCTCGATGAATTTCTTTATAAATAGGTCAATTTCTTATTAATAATTCTGGTTAATCATAACAACTAAGTATAGAGGGGAAAGTCAGGGTTTTTCTGGAGTCAGCTGGCAAAGGTTGTATAATTTTTTTAAACAAGGAAATAATTTCATAATGTAAAAGCCCATCCACATGCTTACACATTCCTAAATGCAAATTTTAAAGCTAATTTCCATCTCAGCATTCAAATATTTCCCTTGACTGATGGCTGGCATTTTCTTGATAGTCTGAAGTACAAGGCTGTGTGTTTATGAAAAATCTGAAGGCTTAAATCTTCAGTGCTGGCAGTAACCATGTTCTAAGCAAAACCCACTCATCTGACTGCTGTGATCTTCAGCCACTGCTATCACTCTCTTGAAAGCTCCCCAAATATGTCAATTTACTTTCAAACTTTTATCCCTGACTCTTCTCTTCAGTTCCCCCAGGGCAACATTCCACTTCCCTGACCATCTTTTATGTAAATTGTTTTCAAATGAGTGAATTAATCAACATTGCAGAACCATAATTGAAAATACAACTGATGATGCATGTCAGTTCATTCAAGTTAGAAATATATTTTAATTTTCATGTTCCCCAGAGAAATTAGCATCTCTTCCTTTAACATTTCAACCCTTCAAAATTACAAAGAGATTTTAACCTGAAAAATGCCAAAATTACCATTGTCAAATACGAACTTTTAACTTCCCTCTGTTAAAACCCCCTAAAACATCTAAGAAATATTCATCAAAAAATTTCAAAGACAGCTGGAAAGTCAGGAAGAAGTTCCTACTGGAAGATAAAACGACTAATTTTGTTTTAATGTGTGGCCTGGGATACTAAACCTTAAAATGCCAATTTGGGCATATTCCCAAAAGAGTTTTCAGGTGTTGCAGAGAATCATTTCTGTAGCGATACTTTCAGGAAACTCACTGTGGCAAAAGTGGGAAGCCATGAAAATAGACTATACATTTCTGCCAGAGGAAAACTTGATCTCTAGAATAAGTCCTCAATGAGCACTGACCTCTTGAGCTGCGTGCTGCAGCATCGGTCCCTGCTGCTTGTTAATACGCGCCGTTTGTTGAGGGCGTGCGGTCCTTGGTGCTTCAGTGGGTTCTTCCAGCTGGAATATGCAGGACACATTTTTGGGTCTGACTTAAATAACAACCTAGCAACACTGGGGAAAGCAAACGACAAAGTCAAGAAGTCCTTTTTTTACCCCCCTGCCTTTTAAGAGGGGGAGAAAAAAGAGGCATCTCTGTCAGCGTGCATCAGTCTCTACCCCAAAGAAACGCACTTTGATTTCAGTGCCGTTGCATTATACTCGCAACAATTATCTTTACTATTATTGTGTGTAAGGGATATACGCATTGTTGATTGATCAAACACCCATTATGCTGTCCCAACTTTTTTTCAGCAAGGTTTTCCACTGAAAAGAAGTATCCAGGCGGTAGCTGTGGGAAGGGATAGCCTGATGACTATCACAGACAAACATTTTAGGTCAAGTATTTGACATTTTTTTCCCTGTACGGTTACACCTCTAGGTCGTTGCTATTACAATTGTTACCGTTGGCTTCAAGTAATGCCTTCCCCCGCCTCTTTCAGTATATTAAATGAATAAAGTGCTTCATGTGACTCGAGCAGCTGTACTAGGAAGGGTGTTTTTTTTTTAAAACTATTCTTATTTTTAAATTGAAGAGCTTATTAAAAAAGAAGTACTTCAGTAAGTTAAATTACTTAATGCTGCACATCCTTGGAACCCTAATCACTTCCAGATGGAGCAATTCATACTTCTAAGAGAGCACTAATTTTAAAGTGAATCGGGGGTTTTGGGTATATGCATCTTAGAGCACCCTTGTACATTGCAGAGCCGAAGCCCTTAAAAAATTAAGCAATCTAGTTTTGAAAATAAGTACTTTATTTTTAAACTTTTTTTAAGTAGTTCCCATTAAAAATAGATTTTATTTCCTGCTGCTATTCATTTGGTACTCGTACACATTCTTTTGAAACTGCAATAAACACAGGAGACAGGAGAGTAGGGAATTTAATTCGCTGAAATACCTTACCTCTAGAAAGGTAACCTCTGTGTGCTGTCTTTGCTAAAAATCTTACATTTCTCCTCACACATCTTGTTTTCAAATTCCATTTTCAAATTCTCGTTTTACAGTTAATTACTTGCACTAAATAACCCATTTCCGTTTTGTCTTCCGGCCTTGAGGATATGAATGTATCTCTCACCATTGCAGTATTTGGACATCCTCTCTATAAAATCAGTGCAAAATTACAGTGCCGTGACTTGCTTCTTGGCCTCCTGGGGCACTTTTTTAGGACAGCAACAATTCCTTACCCATCTAAAGATGATGCAGCTGCATCCTTTCCCCTGATGATATTACATGGGCTCGTATTCACGAAGAAAGGGTTAAGTGTGTAGTGGTATTTCATCCTAAAGTGCGTCCTAGGCTAACTTGTTGCTGCTCACAGCCCTAACTGGCACTTAAAAATAGGGGTGAGAGAGTCTCTGTCTCTGCAGTTGGAAAGAAAACTTAGTAATTGTGAAGGAAATACAATTTGTATAGTCAATTCTATTTGAAATTTTATATATTGCTAATTGAGACTGTCATATTTATTTCAGTGAGTGTGATTTCCAAAGGTAGATGCTGTCATGGTTAGCCCCACTGCTCCTTGTTTCATTGCTTAGTAGAGGAAACAAAAGAATAGCGTAACTTATCTAACACGTAAAGTACATCTAGTAAATGCTAAATCCCGTGTTCATTCTGTATATGTAAAAAATCTACATGTGGAAATCTGTATAATCTGCATGGTGACTTTTTATGTTGAGGTCAGTAGAGGGTAGGCTGGGAATGATGGGAAATCATTGGGAATGATAAGCATCATTTTTCTCTTTGTGCTCGGAAGGGGAAGCAGGAAGGAACCTTAGTTGTACTGGGAGAAACCGGGCTGTAAGGACCAAGCGAATCGTGCCATATTCCCTGGCACCTTGATACCGAAATAACACCAAATACATTCCGTCGTTTCTTACCTTGTGACTTTTTCTGGTGGTGTGGTGGTCGCAGGTTCCAAACGTAGCTCCAGTCCCAAATCACCCCCCTTTGTCCCTACAGATGATGCCAACAGCTGGTGCTGAAACCTGCCCTGGCCGTCGTATCAGCTGCGCGTTTTGAGTGACGATGCCATTGCTTCTCATAGCAAAGGGGAGAAGCTGCAGCACGCTGTTCGTGGCTTTAAGCCCAAGTGCGGTGCTTTCCAGTGCTTTTTTTAATGTGCAACATGGTTGCTTTTGCCTGGAAAGAGAGGTTTTATTTAATAATGAGTCCTGTTTAGAAAAGAAAAAAGGTGCATTTTATCATGTTTTGTGCTTGTCAGATCTGGGTGTTTTTATTTACTTTGAAGTCACTTGCTCGAATCCTGAAACAAGACTGGATTCTGTGTTTTCTCCCTACCCGCAGCCTCAGTAATTTATGTAAAGATTTTATTGTTAAATATTGAGAGATTTTAATTACCTGTAAATTTACATTCCACACTTTCCTCTCACAAATTGTCATATACAAACTAATTCTACATGTCAGTGGGTCAAAATAGAGCATATACATTTCTCAATAAATTTTAGGAAGTACAGTTTTTCTGTGATTGTAGGCTAAGAATGTTTCTTACTATGACAACCATTTTTAAAGTTGTAGATATGACATCTTTTAATGCTAATGTATTAGTAAATAATTTCTGAAGGCCACTGTTTCTGACATTACTATGTATCTATAGCAATCTACACATACAGTTAGTGGTACATACACATGGAGCATTTTTCTCATTTTGAATTTGTTAAATGTAACTCGAGCAAAGCAGGAAAGAATTGTGATAAATCTCTTGCTGCAATAATCAGGTGATAATAACTTAAGAGTAAAGGAAAAGAGCAGTGTCACAAAATACTGTCATTAAACAAATAACCAGACTTCATGAGAGCAAGCAAACCCGTGGAGTTAACATTTGACAATCTCAGGTTATTGGAAATACCCCTCATTTTTGGATTGTTGTTGAAAGCTGTTTTCTTTCAAAGGTTTACAGCAAAACAGAAGTGTGTGCCATGATGTATATTTACCAAACATGTTTATAAAAGCTGATGCTGTAAAATGATCTAAAGTAAAACCAGTTTTTTTCTGGAACAGGTCATACTCTTGGGACACAAGATTTAATAGTTGAGTGTGTTGGTTCACTGTAGAATTTACAGACTTGAAAATTTGCTACTGCTCATTTTATGAAAGCTAGATTACAAATGAAAGACTATGTATTCATGTGATATTCAAAGTCTAGGCCTGCCTTGCCAACTGGTCAGCTGCCAGTTATAAATTATGCTGTAGGTATTTGCATGTAGAATATGGATAACATACTGCAAATTCTGTGTTTAATTTATTAAAGTACAGTGCAAAGCAATATATAGTCAGCATTTGCGCACTTGAACTGCACAGTAGGCATATGCTTTTGTTCTAAATGTAATCAAAATTATGGTATCTCACATACCACTTAGTGAAATCTGTTGGCAAAGGCTACAGTTTTTATTGTGACGACTATATTTTTACATGTCTTAAAAGTAAATGACGTTGCTGTAGCTGCTGGTTTTGGAGGCAGAGTTGTTCTTGCAGCGAGGTGCAGAGCTGCTTTTTGAAAGGGGCGATGTGCTAAGGGTGATGGTACTCCCACCTTTCCAGTCCATGCTATTAACGCAGGGAAAGAAATCAAAATCGTTACTCTCATACTCTTCTACATATTTCTAGCACCTGCTCCAGGGCTGGCCATGGAAAAATTCACTAGTAGTCCCATGACTCAGATTAAAGTGCTTTGGTGTGTATTGGCAGCAGTTTTCTTGTGTTGAGAGGAACATCCCACAGGCATGGGTATAGTCAGCGTATACTCTCTTGGAGGATTGTTACAAGACAAGATATGTGGCATAGTTCTTAAAAAAATTCACATACAAATCTTCCATTTGTATTCAGTACAAGTAGAGGGGACAGAAGATTTTTGCATGATGCCAGCCCTTGTTCCTTCATAAATTAGCTTAAAAGTTGATGCAAAGTTTTCTTTGAAGATTCAAACGCCAATTAAAGCAATAGTAACATAATCAGTCATTACAGCATTCTGTATTTTAATGACCTGAAGAGCTTAAATCTTCTTTTTCATCTTTGACCACACCTCCACATATTTTATTTTCATCTGAGATGTCAGACGTTCAGATGGTTTTCAGAAGTTGGACGTCTGTTCTTGCGGGCCAGAATAATCTCTTTATTTTAGCTATTCCATAAGAGAATTTGAGTTTTAGGAAAAATATTTTTGCAATAAATAATTATGAAATGTTTATTTATACCAATATTTATATGTAACTGTTGTCGTCTGATCTCATCAGCCTATACAGAAGGGCTTGTTTCACTTTTCACCTTCCTTTAATATTTGCTTAATATTCCATTAGAGAGGGTATAAGCCCCACCCAGAGAAGACACTTTACCCTGCGGTCCTGACGTACAATAAAAAAGAATATATGTCTTTTGCAGTCAGGGCAAATTTTGGGTTCTGAGCCAAAATCTGTGGGCTTCTCCGGACTCTGTGTAGTGAATTAAAACCCCAAATGTTTTCATAGCTATAACCTTGAGCAGTTGTTTTGGGATAGATACCAATAAATATAATGGGTCCACTGGGAAGAGACAGAGCATTTTCAGATTTATGAAGGGGAAAAAATCAATAGTCTCCCCGAGGCTGTATAAGTCATGAGTAGTACCAGTAGTTTTATGCAAAGTTGACAATATCGTGAAATATAAACCCTTGGTTTGGAATTTTACCAGAAATTAAAGTGGCATTAAAAAGAAAAGTAAATGTTTTGGCATATGTATTAAGAAGGTGGTTTGTATTTCTTATTGTTTTGCGCTGCAAATTCCTTTCAACTGATCAATAAAAGGCAGTTCTGAAAAGATTTAAGAAGATTTCTGTTCTCAGTCCACACGTCTCCTCTGAATTATTCCCCGCCCTGATTAAGTGTGTCTGTCTCTGAGGAATACTCATTCAGTGAATGACAGGTCACTCAGGCTCTTCTTTAGCAAGCTGGATGTAATAGAATTAGGAATAGATACTGGTTTTGAGAAGGTTGCTATTCACTTATAATAGCATTTAATTGCAAGCATTCATGTCTAAATAAAAAATAATTTTGTGAATTCACCTGGTTGCTCCCAAGTCTCCGTGGCTGATTGTCCTCCTCTGCACTTGCTGGTTTAGTTTTCAATTTGCTGGGTTTTTTTGTCTCAAAAAAGGGAAAAGGAGAAACTGCACTCAAATTTTTTACATATGTGTTTGGGGGGAGGGATAAGTTCTTTTTGAGGCAGAAGGAAAAACAGTTCTTCACACAAAACAGATCAGCTAAAAGAAGTACAGTACATGAGTAGCGTGAATTCCGCTGTAGCATGAATTGATCTGTACGTACTGGAAGTTGTACTTTTGTCTTTAAACTATTACTTCCATAAGTCTGACCTGTACTTGTGAATGAAACAAAGGGAAAATAATTCTGTACTGAACACATTCTGATTCGGTACTGTCCTTGGGAGTGCAAGTCCACTTGCAAAACACCTCATCAATATTTTTAGAAGGAGAATTTTTCATTTTCCCATCTACGTTGTAATATGTCTAAAGAGTAGCATTGTCCATAGGTGTTTCATTACTAGCTGCTTTTATCGGTATGTTGGTGAGGAATTTGGGATGACTCCCTGATGGTACTCAGGCACGTTGTGAACACGGTGTGTTGTTTGAAGACCATGCAGATTGCATTGTGGAAGTTTCATATTTATTTTCCCTCGGTATATTACAAATGTAGATACCACGGTAAAGATCACAGAATAAAACCGTAGGGGATGTGAAATTGAGAAATACTAGTATTATAGTTCTGCTGTCCTCGAAAAAAGAAAAAGCGTGTTGCTGCTACTGGAAAACCAAAAAGCTTAAGAGCATGTGAAAGATTTTTTTCACACTTTATCTCCAGTGAAAAAGAGTTGAAGGAGATACTTGGTTTAAGTATGGGCTGGAAGAGAATCCTGCTTACTCCTTGTTAGTTATGCTAATAGAGGTATAAATAAGGAGATCTATGTAATCTATAGTGGCATCTGTGCCACAGCTTTTGGCGGGGTTGCCAAACCGGCAGCCAGCCGGCCCTGCCCGCGCAGGTCGATTCATGTGGGCAACCTCCTCCCCCTGCCTCCTGCCCCAGCAGCCTTTGAGGTGGGCAGAGACGCCGTGATAGGAGACGTGTTCACCCCCTGGTGCCACACAGCTGTGTTGTGCGTGGAGCGTGCCGTGTCTCTCCCCGTGTCAACGGTGAATCACAAGACGGGGGAAGCCGCGTGCTGGATCGGGTCGTCTTCTCAGCAAGCCAGGCTTTGCAGGGCTGGGGACCTTCCAGCACCAGCGAGCACCAAGCTCACCCGTCCTTCCTGCCTTGGCTTTGCAGAGGGAAGGGGACAGGAGCTTTGCACTGTCCATCTCGGGGTTTGGCTGTATCTGTGGTCCAGAAGACTGAATTGAACCAGGCTCTGTTTTAAATATAGTACCTGCATGTAATTTGGAGGGGAAAAAAAAAAAAAAAAAAGAGAAAAAGTTTCAGCTGTCTGGGACGTGCACATCGTTTGGATATACACAAATGGAAATAAATTTAAACATGCAGCTCCAAAGTAAACAGATATGACTGTGAATATACACAGGGAACAGATCAGTTGAGCTTTACATAGCCATTTTTCAAGTTAAACATGCTTTAATGTAAGCCATAAATTTCATCATATGAATATTTTTATGAGCTGCATTTCATCCATTTATTACTGTGGAGTTCCAGATAGTGACAACGGGTAAATACAGTGCCAGTTCGCCTGCATGTCGAGACACCGGGAGCCTTCTCTCTCCTACACGTTGTTTAAGCAAGGGTAACAAATTACTGGTATGATTTCAGACGTATTTCAGGGAGATTTTTATTTGGCAGTGCGGCTGCCAAGATTTCTTGCGTAAGTCCAGGCCATGGTTTTCTAACTTGAGGTTCAGGGTGGAGGTTCTAGTTTTGAGGGTGCAAATGTGTTAGTAGTGGCAGTTTCTTCACAGTATTTTCCCCGATTTGGGGGCAGATTTTACTTCTACTTAGGATCTTAACTCTCTGTTTGTAAATTAACAATTTCTAAATCTGTGAGACCAGTGCTCATGAAGCAATGAAAGTAATATACATTAGAATAATTTGCAATAGATTTTGGACAGATTACTGTGCATATGCCATATTATATGCAGCTCTGGTATTAAAAAAATTCGGATTGACTAAGAACCCTTCGAGAAACAGGGTTACAAAAGGGAGTTCTGCCATAGTCTGCCTTGGGGGAAAAAAAAAAAAAGTCTTGATTCCCTAAAAATATTGAGCTGAGCACATGGAGTCTACTGGGCAGACTGTGCCCTGGTAAAGCCCAGATTGGTGCTGTCTGTCTTTGGGTGGTTACCTGAGGGGTCTGAGCTGAGGTATCTGCAGATGTGCCTGCAGGAGGTGCGCTTTCCCCTCCCTTCCTCCCAACGAGGGACAGCTAAGGTGATAATTTAGGCATATTCATTAAGTAGGGTGGGATAAACACCACCAATAAACATGGGCAAAAAAGACTTTTTTTTATTGGAAAAGTCTTTTTCGAGGATAGCAGTACATGTTGGATGTTATGTATTTAACCAAGTCCGTTTTCTGTAATCAATGTAGAATAAAATATCTTTCCTGATACAGAACCCAGCTTGGAAAGACGTATTATGTGCATAAAAGTGCTAGTAAAGTGGAAAAAGCTAATTTATAGGTAACGGATTATCCCCTATATTGGTGTTCTATACATACAACTAAACATATTATGTATTTAGAAGGTAGTTTAGTATTTTTCCTACATCTCTCTGACAAGTAACGATCTCTTTTGAAAGTTTTACTGCAGAGAAGTACATCATGGCACAGTCCTAGAGCCAGTGTAGCTCCCTGAATTTGCTTTTCCTATTTCAGTCTTATTAGTATTTTCATCACTAACTTAAAATTGATCAAGGAAGACGAGTCCTTGCAGCCATGAAATAAAGTGCTGAAAGCATTCATTGCCTTTGTGAGTGCCGTACCATAGCAACTCTATCTGTGGCATGTACCAAAGCATTGCAATTTGAATTTTGGTAGACGAAGGAACTAGCTGTAGTATTAGCAGACCTTAATCTGCAAGCGGTATAGAGCTTTGAACGTGGAGTGACCTTGTTTGCTAGGCATAGCACTGTGCCCGATAGCTGTGTAGTAGCTTTCTAATTCTTTTATTTTCCAAGAGTAATGACATCTCTCGCCTGTGTATTGATGACAACATTGCTGTGTTTCCAGAAAGGGATTGCACTGTATCATGTAATCTTTTTCTCTGTCTTTGCTCAGAAAGAGATTATACTTGCTTTAAAACATCATGGTAACAAGAAGCTGATTCTGTAAATTTGAGAATAGCACCCTCCTTCTGCCCCAAATATCCAAACCTTCTTTTTTTTGTTTGATTGTTATTCATTTCTTTGTACAGGGAAATCCACTGTTGCCTTTGGTCATTACAGCTTCTTATATCTTCTGCTAGTGCTACACTTGAAGATTTTGTCATACCAATTCAAATAAAAATTATATGCTGGATTGGAAATGCTTTATGGTCCTTACAGTGGATAAAATATGTTAATTTGTGTAAATGTTCTTCTGAGTGCAGATGCTTGCGCTGAAAGCGTGCTTATCTTAAAAGCTGCGTGGCTTTCATTCTGGCCTTCTTTTATATGCACAGTTAATTTTTTTTAATACGTGTCTTAATATTTGAGAAGCATTTTAAAAGGAGACATTTGAAGCTAAGTGGAAAAAAAACCTCCTAGCTTTTTCATAAATATTCATGGTTTCATAGAAAATCTTTTAACTGAATTGCTNCCCCCCCCCCTTTTTTTTTCTCTTTATGCTTCATTTCATTGCTATAGATTAGCAAATTAAGAATGCTAAGTTGGCTGAGGCATTATATGCTTGACATCAAGTCCGGTAAGTGAAGTGTTAGTCTCCTCGCTTTTGTTACAGAAGTTTTATGTATCTTAATAACATGTGATAACACACAAACAAGTGAATTACGAGGGGTTAATACGATGGACTATGTGCTTTCAAGGTTTAGAGTATAAGCTGAAGTACTTATTTGTGTGTCATAGTTATTTAGCTTATAAATAGAAATAAATGCAAGTTGCATTTGAGGTCAACAACCACAATATTGCATAATATGTAAATTATATTATGAAGGAAAATTTAGTGCGGTTTTTTTTTTAATACTTCTGTTGGAATGCTTCTTCTTGAAAAATATTTACTTCAAAACTCAGCTGTTAAATTCATATTCTGAATCCAGTGGTCATTTAATTTAAGGTAGACCACAGCTTGGGTCCCAGGCACAGATACAAAAAGAGACTAATTCTGATGCAGGGGAAGTTGCTTTGGTTTTATCATAATCAATTATTCTGCTCATTGAAGAGATGTCATCTTGGTCTTCCTATTTTTAGTAGAACCTCTTTGACTAGAAAGAATTTGGTAGAAGTGATGCCGGGTAAAGCAGGAATAAACGTCTGGAACCAACAGCTGGACAATACCACTGCAAATACTGACCTGTTAGAAAAACATAACGGAATATATGCAGCAAAATACACTGGTACATTTTCCTTACAACAAAATACAGGCATATATAATATTATAATCATTAAATATTCATTTTTCAGGTTTTCAAGGCTACACCTGCGGTAAATTGGTACACTATATGATACATAAAAGATGAACTGTGTAGCGTGATAAGAGTAATGAATTTCACATTTCCTGCTATGAAACCCACAGAGCCTGGTACCATCTGATCATAAATAAATGCCCAGTCAACAGCAATGTCAGTCCCTGTAAGGAGAACATTGGGGTAAATAAATCAAATGTTGTTTAGGACATTTTTCTCAGTAGGAAAGAAATACACAAGTGCTTTCCGGATGTTATTCACTGCTGATTATTCACTACACACTTTTATTCCATCTCATTCACTGAATTTCAATGTGTTAGACATTTAAAATTCAGTCAAATGCTGGGGAGAAAGGGTAAAAATGGCAAAGGACTAGGATATTCAAATCTCACTGGAGTAGTGAGTATATAAAGCTGAAAGCTGGCAGCACGCTATAATAGCAAAGACCTGTAGTCCTTTTTCCCTGGTCAATAGCTTAGTCAAAAAGACAGCTTTGCATATATTACAAAGATATCTTTTAATAATGTATTTCCCTTTTAGAGATTTACCCTTCTTGCCTTGTCTGTTTTAGCATTTTTTGCCATGTGCAATTTGCATTCATATATTACATATTTCTGTTTGAGTACCATATATGCGTGCTGTCGTTTTTACAGCTTAGACCCGTCAATGGCTTTCTTTGGGGCAGAGGGGGAATGGCTTTTGAAGTCCCAAACTCACCTGTTACTGCTCGCCGTAGAATGCACTGGATTGGAAAATTATTACGCAGAAAGCCATGTTTTATTTTTTTGCCATACTTTATGTTTTTAACACCATTTCTGGGAAAGCTAATTATAGCAGAAACAGAGGTTTCAAATTAAGGTGGTTTCTTGTCCTTCCAGTTCCTTATTTTGAGTATGGCCTTGGGAATGGAAAATCCAGTGGTTTGTCCCCGGTCACATCTAGGACCGCAATGGAATGGGAGGTCTTGAAGACTGAGTGTAGGGAAAAGTGAATTTACAAATACAGTGTGTGAGTAGTAAAAAAAAATGTTTGTATGTTATGTACACTGATCTGAAAAAAGTTTTGACAGAAGTCATCCCTAGAACCAAATAATTTTTAAGATTCAGATTTCTTCATCTGTTGCGGGTGAGCCACAGTAGAGCACAGGGCTCTTGCGGTGAAGTCTGAAGTTGGGCCATACATGTGTGTATTTTCTTGATGTTTCAGTTGATTGGGATTCTTGTTTAATGCCCAGGGGTTTAAGATTTCTGCCCATTTGCTTTTTTGTTAGCACGGTTGAAGCTAGCAGAGAGCCAAAGAGATGAAGAGCTTCCGAGATGAGTTGCATATGTAAAAAGTCACACCAGTGATGGCCCTGTCATCAACTCCTCCTCTCTTTCAACAAATAGACCAAATTATATAATCAATGTATATGAAGAAATTGCCTCCTTCTCCTTCTTTCAAGTGCTTTTGGGTAGAAAAGGTCCACCAACATTTATGCAAAACACTTGCATGAAATTGCTCTGGCTGTTGGCGCTCTGCTGCAATGCTACTAAAAGAGACGGTGTTGAAAAAGCTTCAGAAATTCTACAGATTGTTTGTTCTCCTGGCTGTTTAAATGGTAGTTTCTGACTTGCTGAAACACGTGGCTGTGCCGGGGCAGAGTGGAGCCTCCTCTTTGTGGTTATTTTGATTGTGTGCAGTATGCGTCCATGAACAAAAGTAAATGAAAATTATGTGACCTAGCTCACTGCATCTATGACCTTTTATAATGTTGAAAACTGCAAACCTCTGGAAGCTATCAGTGAGAATTTTAATACAAACTTAACCTCCATCTTCTTTCTGTTTGTTTGGATTCACGGTTTCCTTTCATTGGGAGCATACGTTACATCACCTTGAGTCGAGTTTAGGGCAGGAAAAAAGCATTTTCCCAAAGTCAGCAGATCTTTGCCATGGAGTAGATGTAGGTTATGACCTCCCATACCCTGCTGTAATCAGTACATGTGTTGGGGCTCTAGCAAAATGTTTGCTGGATGTCAGAGCAAAGTAATAATAATAATAATATAATCATCAACTTCCAGTACAATGCTTGAATACTACAATGATGCTTAGGTTGATGACACAGTTAATCTCTGTCTTTCAGCTATAATGATAGTATAGGTTAATGTAATACTAGATGGATGAGTAAAATGGTTAGTTGTACTTTGTTTAAATAAAAGTTAATAGCTAATGTGGATAAGCATAAGCTGGCTGTAGCCAAAGTGATAGGAGAGATGAAATGACTTGAGTAGCAATATTCTGGATGTATAGAAAAGGAATTGTAGCAGATACGTGGAAGCTCAAGAATAGGAGGATCCTTTCATCTTAATAAAAGGTACTTAGGACCTGAATGGGAAATTTAAAAATAAAAAGGGTTGAAGAGATAGCTATTAAAAATTGCGCAACGGGTAAGTACCGAAAAAAAAACTGTTGAAGAGACTATCGGGAATGAAAAAAGCTCGGAAAAACACGAAAGTACGAACTTCAGTTGATAGTGGAACAGTGATAATGTCACTGATAGTTGTAACCAGAAGGGATCCAACAAGAAAGAGGAAAAATTGAATTTTTTCTTGCTCGTGTATTTGAGATACCGGTCACCTATCCAGGGTATGGTTATTGGAAATACGTGAAGTGTCAAGGAGATGAAGGGGAAAGGGATATAAAATGGCCGGAGAAAAAATGAGTTCTAGTTTATTGTGCCTCAGTATGGTACATGTAGAATTAATAAACGAAAAGGAAATCATGATGTAAAATGAAAGAGCAAGGAAGACATAAGTTAACACATTTAAAGGACTTGATCCAGTTGGTTTAATGTGTTTAAGAGCTTAGTGTATATCCTGATGCGTCTCAGATGAAACACTCACTGATGTGCGCTAAAAGAAAATAGATGAAAGACTCTCAAATTTTCAAGACAGGTATTATTTTTTTAGCTGTGAAATGTGACCGCCAGTGCATAAAGATTTCCTGTTAAGTGAAAACAGAACAAGGGAAAACGGAGATAAAATCTCTTCCATCAAACTCTGTTGTATCAAAGCATATAAGGCAAGTCTTCCTCTCATTTGTTTAGTGAATGTTAGTGTTTGAATCTTAGAGGAGACCGCGATCCACAAAATGTTATCGCCCTTTATTTTTGCCAATGCTATGCTCTAGTTTTCAGGAGAGAAGCAGAGTGGAACTAAGAATGGCCATGCCAGTAAAAACCTCCCACTGTCATAACCAGCTGCAGATTCAAATATGGGAACACTCTACACTTTGGCAATAAACCGCCAAGGCTTCAGAGAGCTTTATAGCCCCCCAAAATCCTGGCATTGCCATCAGCTGCTTTAACCCTTTTATGCCATGACTCGTGGTTTTGCAGGACGCGTTGACAATGGAGCAGCTGCCATTTGCTGGCTCTCGTCTACAGGTCTTTGAATCAGAAACCTAATTGGAAACGATGGCAGACTGAGTGGTGCTGCTTGGGGGAAACAATTCTGACTTCTACGCCTCCGTTATTAACAGTAACAGAGGAAATGCTGTAAGCGTTAAGGAATTCTATATTTAATAATATCGTACTGTATGCATGTCTGCTTTAAACGTCTTAGGCTACTGAAAATCAGGCTTGATTTTAGATCAGAAAGAATTGTAAACTTTTTATTGACAGAAAATAGATTGCAGTTAATATGGAAATATTTGGATATATTGCATACACACTTTTTTTAAAATGTTGTAAACAGAGAAGGAAGAACCAGGCTATTTACTTCAAAAGTATCTTAAGTTACTAAGGTGCTGAATTTTTTTAGACAGTAGTGACTTTTTTAGCCAGAGTCTCCACCCAGACGATCTTGGTATCTAGGTTAGATATGAGGTGACACAACAGAGAGTAAGAAAACATTAGGCCTGGGAAAGGGAGAGGACATTTACATAAAGTAAATGAGGCTCTTTGATTGCATTTGGTTACACAAGATAATGGGTTAGTGTGGTCATTTCTTTGGGGAAGGATTTTATTTTTTGTTTATGAATGGATTTAAAGAGCAGAAGACTAATGCTATGGCTCAAACTGTTCAAACTGAAAGGGAGGATTTGGCCTAATACAGTTTGGTAGAAGCATCTACTAAAATGATTCAAAAGGCTTTTTCTGAATTCCTTTGATCATGTAGCTTTCAAAACATAATCAACCTGCTCTTTGGTTCTAAAGTAGGGCATTATCAAAGAACATGTGCTGAATAACATCTTGCTTCCCTGTAGTCATCAACTGCATCGCTTAGTCTTCACTTGGAGAGATGCGACAAGGGCCGGTATAGTTTGCCTCAGTTTTTCTCATTTGGTTTTTACCCCTTAACATATTATAGAAAAAGAGATACACCCCACGCTTGGGGGACAGTCATCCCACTGCTCCTGGGGATGGTACTGAGAGAAATGCAATGCCACCTGCATGGAAAAGTACCGTTCCTGTTTGCGGTACACCAAGATCTCGGTTTTAGCTGCCTTCTGCATATCATTGTGTTTCTAGCTCTCTTCTCTCTCTTTTTCTACGTGCGTCTGCACAGCCTAGCATTCTGTAGACCTAACCACGTCTTTGTGACACAGCTTTCTTTGCCTTGCCGTCCCCTGGGTTGCTTCCAGCCTCTTGAGACAAGAAGTGTTTATGCTCCTTATCGCGGCTAGCAGTGAACTTCTGCTGAAGCAGCTAGGTTGACTGCTTCTTGTGTGTTGTGCAGTTGGAAATCACAGCCACCTGCAGTAATGACCTCGCTGTCTTGGGTGTTTAATTCATGCATTAAATAGAAAGCTTTTCTGTGCTTGCTTCAGTATTGTGATCTTACCACATGAAAGGGATTCTTTGCACTCCTGAGATCCCGTGGGCATTGATCCATAGTCTTTATCTGTGCACATAGTCGCTCTGAGAGAATGCAGGAGTTGGAAAGCTCACCCTGTAGTACAATCCAGACTAGCAGGTATGTTTGTGTTCTTGGTGGATGTGCCTGTGTGATTGCCTGGGCGAGATAGTAGGTTTGTAGATAGAGTCTGTATCCAACATGCAGGCGTGTTTGCCAGGAATAGTTAGCTGATCCTGCCTGTCTCCAAAGTAAATGGACTGCTTTTCATCTCTCTTCAGTAACTAGGAATTTGGGATTTCTGAAATGGTACGTTGGGTTTAACTTTGGAAATAATCCAATACATGTTTGTAATTTGTTAGAGCTGGTACGCAAATGGGTGGCTCAGATATGGGTGATGTAGGAAGTGTAGCAGCTATTTTGATTGGGAGATTGGGGACCACTGTGATGGGAGTATTCTGGCAAGTTTCAGGAACCACAAAGAAGCATTTATTTAGGCTAAACTACTATGTCATTTATCACTTAACAACTAAAAATCAAGCATTAATCAAACATATTAGTCAAGCCTTACCTGTATGGTACCATACATTTGATACTGTATTTTTAGCTCTGCCAGCTGCAAACAGTGATGGCTCGTCATGCCTGACGTTGAGCTGGCTCAGCATGAGAGCTCCTTGACGAGGAACGCCTGCCGGTGTCACCTTCCTTCCCAACCTCCACTAGTGTTTACATACACTTTCTTCATGCGTCGGGACCAGTCTCGTCCAAAGGATTACAGCCTTTTTTCGTAGGTCAGAACCAGTCTGTTCCAGCGCGTGCAGAGGGTTGTGGCCTTCTGAGTGCTGATCCATTCTGACCTGTTCTCTGTTTTCAGATGCCTCTTACCTATTTTCAGCCATCACATTTCTTCCGGGTGTTGCAGACTGTGTATGACTTACGACTGGGTGTGTTTATCTTAGTCTTACTACTTTGTCTTTCAACTCTGCCAAGGACAGATACTATAAAATATTTCAGTTCCTACCCTATGACATGCCCCCTTGTGGTATTTTTGGGGTAGAGGGCAAATGAGATGTGTTCCACAAATAAGCTACACTTGGATGGGGATGGCCCTGAAATTATATGCACCTCATGTCACCTACGTCAGATAGGATTACAAAGGAGTTTAGCTGCAGCGTCAGATCCTTTCTAATTGAACGGATATCACTTGGGACTCTTTTCCTTGAAGACTACCCACACATTTTCTTTGAGATCAAATGATGAGATCCTTTACTGAGGAGACACCCGTCGAGTAGCTGAGCAGATGCCTTTGTAATCTATTTGGCTGTCTAAAGTCATCAAAGGCGTGAACTTATATCAAAAAACCATTTTGCCTGTGTTAATTTTATAATTGCATGTCTTCCTAGATTAAAACATAACAAAGAATCTTCTATATGGTCAAGACAACAAAACCATGCCACCCTCGAGTTGCTCAGACAACTGAGCATGTTCACTAAAAGGCAGGATGTGAGATTTTTTTGCAAAGCGTACGTATGTGCTTATGCAAAAGAATTTTGCATAGAAAGAATTTTAGGAAGGCTCTCTGATGGGTGATACTTTCACTTAATGTGGTTGATGACACCCCCTCTGTTTTGCTGCCTCCAGAGTGTTTTGGTGCGAGCGCACAGCATGTTGGACTACTCTCTGAACATGGCTTGTGGGCGAGGAATGGAGCTCAGCAGGGTCCCACCTGAAGGAAAGGGAAACTCTGCACCGCCTATCATCGACTCAACAAAATACGACCCAAGGTCGATTTAAGCTGTGGGGAAATCCTGTCATTTCTGCTTTCTTGCTTCACTGAAATAGAAAAAAAAAATCTTTTCAAAAGCAGTCTTTTATCTTATTTGGCAAATATGGCCAAGTTCTGCCATAATGAGGACTAAATTTCCAAAAGGTAGTTTATGTAATCACATGGTGCAACTTCTTGTTTAAAGAGGTAGATGCTATATATGTGTCAACATCGTGGCTTGCATATTTTATAGTCAAGGAGCTCTTCCCTTGTGCGGACTTCTCCCGTCTTTGGGGCTGCAGCATGAGTAGAAGTCTAGAGCACGAGTGTCAGGATTCAGGATACATTATTGCAATCTCACTGTAAAGCACAGGCAAAAGTTTTCTTCGTTTCTGCCCTTTAGGATAAAACATGGGAATATTGTTTGAGCAGTGAAGAAGCATGCCGGATTATGCTATCCTGGCTTGTCAGTCACTAAGTCTTACAAAATGTTGCAGGACTTCAGAAAAGATTTCCTATCATTCTCTGCTTAAGAACTCTCTCTGTTAAAACATAAAGCTTCTTGGTTATTATTAACTTTTTCAAAGTGGAGTGATTGACTGGATGAGAAATTGCCATTTTCCCAACAGACTCCTTTGAGAATTTCTGAAAGAGAGTGTATCTTCTATGAATTGGGTGCACTGCCATAAATTTGGTTGTTCACGAATCGGCTCTGTGTATGAACATACATAAGAATTATAACACACATAAGAATTACCCGCTATAATGGTTTTTCACAGGATCACTGCTTCATGAGGCTGCGATACCCTAAACCATGAAGGCAGTACGTATTATACAGTAAATATTTCCTTTGGTTCATAAAGAAATCTAACCTGCTCAGCGTTTGCATGTCATTACCCTGCTCACAGCTGTTTATGAGCAGTGCTGCTGTCTCAGCTCTGGGAACAAACAGGTTTGGGCACGCATGTGAATGACATGGTTCGTTCCTGTCTGTTTTGCAAGCCAGAATTGTGGAAGTATCTCCCATTCTTGGCTTGACTGTTATTCTCTGTAGCAAGCCCTACTTTCCCAGGCAGATTGTTGAAATGTGCTAATGAGCCACCAAAGCATATAAAATATGTGCTCCCATGCTTGCACGTTTTCTAGTTCAAAAGCTACTTCTCGTGGCAGACCCAGGTATAACAATCTGAAGTGATCTGCGATCATCTGCTATGCCGTTTGTAGGTCCACACCCAGAATGCACATCTACTTTGCTATTGTCTTCTAACTAGTGTTGGCTGAGACTTGGATATTAAAATAGATTTGGACCGATGTATTTTTTTGATATACACTCATTTTCCTTCCATAGTAAACCACTGCTAATAGCATCTTCTGAAGTAGAGCATAGTAAACTAGAAAGCAAACGTGTATACGTAGCATGTTGCTCAATAATAATCTTCTTTTCAGAATGAGGTTACTTTACAAAGTTAGTCTAAGCCATAGCAACTGCAGTTAAGAGCCTATATGCTATATGTACGTTCATTCCATTTTGCTGTGTACCAGCTTCATTGCACAGAGCGAGTTCTCTGCCAAAGTGGTCTTTGGAGCTCACACATGTCTGTAAGTTTTGTTTCACGAAAAAAAAAAAGGGGTTCCTCAGCTACAACTCTTCTTTCCAGTGCCACAGACATTATCTCTGGCATAAATGGATTCCGGCCAAATTGTCTGTTATCTTTATGATCAGAGCAGCCCGTGTCTCTTAGCTTTGTGCCTCAATAACACATGTGACTTGCTCGTTTGCACATCAGCTGGCTTGCTGACCCAGCTTCTTGCCTTTTCTGGGTCCAAAGCGGAGGAGAAGGTGTGGCTATTCCCACCACAATGCCTTGAGTCCTCTCAGGCCCCAGCTGGATAGTCTGAGATATTCAGATCAAATTTTGAAAGGTAGCCGGTGACTTTTTTTTCATGTTTCTACCATCTTAACTTAAACACAAAATAAGCACTGTATGTATTTTCCACTAGTACACTCTTGGCTGTACACAGCCGAGTAAATGTTGCATATACTTGGCTTTGTAAAGCTGGGGACTTTGTCTTTGAGACATTTTGCCAAATTCCTGAATGGAAAATAACTAAGTGGCTTTAATCACAGAATCCCCGGGGTTGGAAGGCACCTCTGGAGATGAGCTAGTCCAATTCCCCTGCCAGAGCAGGGTCACCCAGAGCAGGTTGCACAGGATGGCGTCCAGGCGGGTTGGGAATGTCTCCAGAGTCGGAGACTCCGCCGCCTCTCTGGGCAGCCTGTGCCAGTGCTCGGCAGCCTGTTCTAGTGCTCAATGACAATATCCCGTGTCAACCAGGCTTAATTCTTTAGCATTAGTACTCCATTTTTGAAAATAAAATTTCTAATGGAAAATTTCTGAATTTTTGACTGTGATATTTTCCAGAAATGCTTTGCCCAGCTCAGTTCAAAAAACCAAATGTTCAATAAAATCAAAGACACAGTGGGTGTTTGTACTTCTGTGGTTTCACAGGAAAACTGGATGACTTCACTTTTTGTTGTTTTTGAAGATCTACAGTGCTTTATTTTTATAATGTACCTGTGATTTAGGGCCCTTTCTCTGCTTTGGTAGAAAACAAAATTCACAGCTTCAGTAAATTGGCAATGTGGTTCTTATTTTGTCACCTATTTGAAAGCGTGAAATCATTTTTGGCAGAAAAAAATAATGCTTAAATATTTCTTACAAAGACGCATTTAACTTCATATATGAAGTATTACAAGTGTTTGATATTAACCAAATAAGTACCGTGTGCTGCTCACTGGGGTCTTTTAAAAACAAATGTGTTATTTTTTTGACTGATCAAGATGAATTCACCTACGTTTTAATAACTTTTCTGACTTGAAATGTTATACAAATTCTCAGTTAGAAATATTGTTTATACAAGCCTCTCCTTAACTGGAAAGAAACCAGCAAGTGCACGATAGTCGTGCTTGTCACCAGAAGGTCTGTCCATGTGATTCCAGTTCATGGGAGCATCCACACGCACTGGCACGAGGCAGGAGCTCACTCAGATGAAACTCAGAGGTGGCGACTTCAGTTGTTACTATCAGGAGTTTTATTTTCATCTTTCCATTTCTGTGGTGTCTCTTCTCCTCATAATTCCCGCACCGTGGCTGCTTTTTATAGTGTTCTTTGAACTGAGTTAGCTACAAAGGGGCTCCCATCACAACCTCATGTGAATCACACTTGCTCCTTGAAATGAATTAGAGCTGGACTTACCTGTTCACCATCTGCTGCTTCGCTTGCTGCACACGGAGGAGGACTTCTGCTAAACGCATTCAGTAGGGCTTTTGGTTTAATTTCTTCAAGTCCCTGATATATCATTAAATACTGGTCTCAAAAAAACCCCAAACTATACAACAAAGGAAAGTGAATTGATTTTAAACATTGACACAAAACATATTCTTTGCTCTGTTAACAATTTTGCGTGCACAGGAATGATTTTTTGGGGGGCTCTAATTTTACGTCTCCAAATGTTCTTCAGAAACAGAGCAAGAAAGGCGTTTCCATGCAGGAGGTGAGTGCTGTCTGTAGCATAAATCTGATGTATTAGTATCTCGTGAATAAAACAGAGTGAGAGTCTAGTGAAAAAACCCACACATGAAGGTACCACATGTTTCAGTTAAGAGCGTGAATAACTCTGTCTGTTAGAGGGCCAAGATAAACTCTGTGTACATGGCACCACCAACATGTAAATGAAAGCAGAATTCTTTTCAGGGATGACTGCCTTTCTGCATTTCAGATTAAAGGAATTTATTAATAAGGCATATACAGTTAAGAGTATCTTCCAACTATCTGTAACTTTGAGAGATGTTAGTTCATAATGAGTTTGTCTCCACGTGCAATGGCATTATAAAATGTCTCTCCAACACTTCTAGCATTAGGATATGTGTAGCCTAAAGTCAAAGTGCAGTAGCTTGAAAAAGAAGTGTGATGTTTATTAGGTCTAATTGTGCATAATTTTTAAAAGCTGTTTGACATCTAAGAAGAGCTAAATGTTTTCACGCAACGTTCAAACACGGCACACTGTCTTCACACCAATTACGCTGCTGTATCCTGTGATGTGACCTTCTCTTTAGTTTTCAAGCTTCTCCTTGTTATTAATTTCTATCCTAGAAATTAAGTAGATACTCTGCTTAAAGATTTTGTAAAGCACTGGATTTTCCTGCATTTGTACTGTTTTACTATGTGTTAAGTAACGTACAAGTATTTTTGCACTTCATGTGCCTTAACATCCTCCTTGAACCTAAAATTCAAATTACATTCACATCTATGCCGAGTAATACTTATGAAGAAAAATTTCAAATGACTAGGAATTTTTTAAACCGTATACAGTTGAGGTTCACTTATTATTCACTGTACAAATGATATTTATGCACTGGATCATTAAGTATTTATGTTTTTATTGCAGAAAAGCGTGGAATTTCCTTCTGTATTATAAGGAACCAGCATTTATTTGCTTTCTTATGCAAGTAGCATTGTTCTTCATCAGATTTTCATATCTGATCCAATAATTTGTATTTTAATACCTATGTAATAATGTTTCTGTTTAGATTTGTATCTCTTCTAAGTAGAATAAAGGATAAGGATGTGATTGTAACGTGTTTTACATATGCCATGAATACTTAAAGGAAGGAAGAAAGAATCATAGTTAAAAAAGAAAACCCCAACAAAGTGGTAATGCAAAATTTTGTAGTGAAATTTAGCTGAGTATTTAAATTGTTGAGTCGGGGTAGAAAGCCTCTGAGGTTTACTTGTCTTAGTCCCTCAAATAAATATTTTAATTCTCTCTCATAACTAGTAACTTTTAAGAAAAACTCATGCACTGTCACATTTTTGGCATAACAAACTCTAGCAGTTCCTTGGGAGTAATGATTTTCTGAATGGTGTTTTCTCAATTGTGTTCTTCACCGATTGCTTCCTCTTTTGAGTGGGCAGGTGAAATTGAACTCAGGAAGCGGAAGTGATTGGACCCTGTTGGTGGCTATGGTTGCAGCGGGCAGGATTTTTAGGAAGCAGTTGGCTTTCTGCCAGCAGTGGGAGAAAAGCCGTTCATTTGATGGGAATAAAGAGCATGTCCCAACTTCGACTGCAGCTGATCGTAACTGAGGGACAGAGCTCTCTGGGACAACGGGTGGGAAAAGGCACACCGCCAGTGAACGAGATCCAGAAATCCAGATAATGTGTGTTGGGCGGGTAGAGAAACCTGGATGAAGTCCTTTTTTTAAAAAATGTATTAAAATAAGAAAGTAGTCTGAAGAAAGGAGAGGGAAAGACAGGCAACTTAATGCAGGAATGGAGAGGTAATATATACTTAACGAAAAATTCAGCTTAAAGGGTAAAGTTCAGATGGAAACTAGGGAAATGACAGAGGAAGGGAGATCAGATGAACATGAGGACGTACCTCTCTTTGTTATCCGCTGAAGTATTTGATCTAAAGGCAGTGTAGGAAACTAGTTAGAAGATGCCACATTTTCAGTGAAGAATGGGAAGAGGAAGTCATGTAAGAGAAAGGATGCAGCAATGCATGCAGAAATACCAAAAAGAAAGACATCGCTGTAGTACTAACATTGATGGAAATGGCATGTTAGGTAATGGACTCTATGGACGAATATAAAGTTGTGCTGGTGAACAGAAAAAACTCTTTTTCAGCTTTAAATGAGCCCAGCAATTTTCCTTACAAGCCTCTTCAAAACTGAAAATAATGGAAGGTTGAAAAGGTTATAGCACATTCTGAAAGTAGCAGAAAACAGTTAATTTTGGAGTATATCCAAAAAAATAATGCCATCAGTGTGGGTACATAGTGGTATGGTAGTGGCTGAGAGGATTCAGATAAGGTCAGAAGGAGGAGAGGAAGGGGCGAGATGGAGGGGACCAAGGTGGGAAAGAAGAGATAGCAAAACTTTTTTGATGGAAAATTCCCAAATTTTCTAGGGCTACCGGCAGTCTTAGATTTCTCAGTCAAGTCACCAAGCGTGTTCAACAAACACTAGATGGAAACCTTAACTGTTGTTGAAGAATAAAAACATAGAAACATGAATCTGTGAAATTGTATCATCCAATATACTAAAATAAATATCAAATTCCCACAGAGACCAAAGAAACGTTTAGTGAAATATAGCACCACTGAACAAAAAGCCAGACTCGGTGGATGAGTGCAGGGGACAGCATAACTTGCCCGCTCAAACATGTGATCCCAGAAGAACAAGTTAAAAATTTCATCTTTATGAATTAGAGAAAAAACTTTAAATCCTCCGTCTTCAGTTTGAAGACCTAACGCAGAAAGGATGTTCCCTTCTTTTTTCTTTGAAGGATAGAAATCTTTTGTTCCTCAAGACGGAAATGTCAGCTTTGTAATAATAATAAACCGCTAACAAACAAATGGGACTTGCCGTGGATTCCAGGAGACCATGAGAAATAGTGTCTGCGTAGTTATTTGCTGAAGCAGATATTAAGTGATCCATTTGTACCGCTGGTTTGCAGGTGATGTTTTAGTGCTAGCCTGTGATAGCTGCATACATTACATTACATTACATAAAATAAAGCAGTTGTAGTAATGAATGAAAAAAAAGTACAGAAGCGACTTATTTAGACCACGCGAGTATGAAGAACAACTTGGTTAACAGGAACACTAAATAAAGTGGCGCCAATGGGAGTTCAGAAAATATAAAAAGGATGTTCCTATTGGATAGCTTGTGGACTGAAATGCAGTATTTAATAATGCCTCTTCCAAACATAAAAACTTAATGAGAAAAACTTGTATGAAAGGCTAGAAGAGGTTGTTTCAGGAACGTGTGTGTTTTCACAGCCCATTCTCTTGTTAGACAGATGGCTTTCAGTTACTTTCATATCACAGAAATGCCATATCAGGTATAAATATCAAATATTTTCCTCTTAAAGAAGTCTAGTTGCAAAGAGGCAACTAGAAAAGAAATGGGAAAGACCTTAAATAGCTGTTTGATATTCATTTATGCAGTGCTGAAAAGCCATACAGAAAGTCTAAGAAGAAATTATTTAGAGTCCCATAAAAATAAGTAAGATTTGTTATTACAAGAAAATTGTTCTTGTATAATACTCATTCCACACTCCATTTGATACAATTTCAGCACTGTTCTATCTTAGTTTCATTATTTCATGGTTAAGAGGGTTCTTCAGCTAAACCCAGTAAAAGTTGGGTGTGCCTGTACTTTTCTGCAGGATCAGTAGACTTGAACTTACCAAATTCTTAGGCCATCATGGAAAAGGACTGTTATGAATTTTATTTTTTTTTTCCTGTCTCTAGCAGTTAAGAGAAACATCTGATGTCTTGCATCAGATCATTTTGCTGTAATAGATAGCATGTTTTATTTAACCAACCAGCTTCTGGCCTGGAACAAGGCAGAATAAAGCTGTGTTTTTAAACTTCATGCGCGGAGAGTGGATAGAGCCTGCGAGTGGGGCAGGGCCAGTTCCCCTCTGAGTGATGAGCAACTTCTCCCCTGGGAATAATCAGCAGAATGAAGTGTGTCTGTGCCACCCCTCCTGAAGGCCATCAAGATTTATTCGAGGGTCAAGGGGGTAGAGCAGGATGGCTCCAGCAGAAGTCTCTGGTTTTGGGAGAGATGATGTGGCTTTTGTGGGGGACCTGGCTAGGAAGGCTTCTGGGGGAAGCAGATTGAAACTGAAGTCATTCCTGAATCCTCTCTTTTGTTACTCAGGTTTGAGTTTTGGCTTGCGTTGGTTGGTTGGTTGTGATTTTTTGGGGTATTTTTTTTGCTGTAACAGATATTTCCAACTTCTTAGTCAATTCATATTGCCCTTTCTCTGACCGTTGTTCAAGCGTAGCACGTGTGCTGTAGTTATGGCAGCAAGGGTGGGATTTTTTTTCCCTGAGAGTCTCTACCAATTGTCCAAAGATAATTTTGGTTCTCATCTTTGTAGGTTCATTTGTTTATAATGCTCTATACATTAGGAGTTTTTACTTTCATCTGAAAACTAATTTCAAACACTGAAACCAGTAGATACTGTATTTCCCAACAGTATAACGGGAGAGATTAAAAAGGAAACAAACCAGTAGGTTGCTGAGGGACCAAGGTGCTCTTACCTACCTAATCAGTATTCAACCATTAATTCTGTTCATTTCCAGAAAACGAAATCTCTTTCTTCAAGGTTGTGGTTAAAAGATATTCACACATCCAGATGGCTTATGGGCATTATCGTGACTTGTGAATTAAATTAGTCTTTATGTGAGTTACATTTTTTCTTTTCTGATTTGTATTTGCATAACTTAACGGCAAGGGTGCACTGGCAATGTGCTTCACTTGAAGCTCTCCTTTTTGTGTGGGATAGTAATGACCAGTAACAATATTTCAAGAGTCTGATGGGTGTTTGCTGCTTTATATGTTATGTAGACTTTTCCTCCAAAAAGAGGTTTTCATCAGTGATACGTGGCATCACTGGTCAGTTGTGAGTAGGGAAAAAACCCAGTTCAACGTGGACATGATAAATGAATTTGAAAGGTTGTGATGTTGCCTTAGAAGAAGGTCTCCTGGGTAGATTACACTGTGGATACTGGCATTTTACATGTTATAGTAATAAATACAGATGCTCCGTCTTTATCTCTAT